>JAVGVS010002152.1:0-12622 GCA_032718565.1 Distichodus sexfasciatus
TATATATATATATATATATACCCCTTTATATAGGGACACTGCATCTGTTTTATTATGTTCAGAAGAGCAGTGTTGATATTGCATCGAGCACGGTTAGTTGAGATAAGACTTTGTGATGTAACCACCGAACACGGATCTAAACACTGTCGTTACCTGGAATGCAGGGCACTGCAAACATCCACCCTCCAATTATTTGATATGCCTTTGTTTTTAGGCAAATAACACGTCAGACGAGAAACTAGGTGGTTTCTGGTCAAACAAGAGCTACAATCGGGATCTGAACACACACACACATTTTTCTGGTCATTTTGTAAGTTGTACTTTGGCAGTCACATGAAAATTGAGACGATCTCTCTTCAATAATGCAACATTTGAGGAATTTTTGAGCTCAGAGACTGTCCTACGTCACTGGAAGGCCAGTGGTGGTGTTTGCATGTGTGTGTAAATGAGAGTGAAAGAAAGCAAATCATGACTGTGTTTTTTGTCCCTAATCAGCATATTTCTGTATTTTTTTAGCAGTTCCTGTAGAGTTTGTCATCTTTACTGATAAGTCTTGTTTTGAATATTTCAGTTATGCCCCACTTCCTGTTTGTTTTTTTTCCTCCAGAAAAAAAACGTTTTCAGGCAAAAGACGAGCAGACACCAGCCCATGTGATTTGGCTTTTTTTTCCATTGGGTGTGTTCTTTTTTGCAGTTTGTGAGCTCATGCTTAAAAAATGTGGTGAAAAACATTTCGTGTTATGACACATCAGGTCTCTGTACTACATAATCATCTGAATTTTTTATATATCTGAGCATGCACGGGATGTACATTCCGTTCCTCCACCTTTGGTGTGGACCAGTTTTGCCGTTTTTCATCTTCAACTGGATCCACTGGATTTGGGTGAATTAAACTTGGCAGCTTTACACCTAGTTTGACGTTTGTCATTTTTTTCCGTTTTGTCTCACCTAGTCCAACTTGTGTGTAGGTTGCGTTTATTTGACGCGGAGAATCTGTGCAAGGTTTAGGCAGAACACGAATAAATCAGTATCGTCTAGAAAGTTGTATGGGTTTTTTCAGGAAAACCATCGTGTGTTTCACATGTGATTATCCCATTGTGTCCTCACAACAATACCAAGTCATTTTGGCTACTGAGGGTTAGGGCAGGTTTATGGTTTAGATTAAGATTGAGATTAACGTTAGGACTCATTCTAGGTATAATATTCTTTTAGACTGTCAGACTTTGGCTGGATTAAGATTTAAGACTTGGGGAGTGAAACCTATATGACTGGTTTCTTGGTCATGGATTAACCCTAATCTTGGACTAAATTGTAGTACCACTGGAGATTTACAATTCAGACTCAAAGCTAGTCTAAGACTAGGCTTAATCCTTGACTGGTAAATTGGCCCATATGGCTGGTTTCTTGAACAAGGATTAAGCCTAGTCTGGGACTAAATTGCAGTACTAATGGAGATTTACCATTAAAACTCCTAGTTAGTCTAGACCAAGGCTTAATCATAATCTTGAAAACTAGTCCATAATTTGTTGTGTAGGTTTTTTAAATGGACATTAAAGCATTCTGGAGCGGCTTCTTAAACAAGGATTAAGCCTAGTCTTGGACTAAATTGAATGAAATTCAGCAGATAGTCTAGGCATAGGTTTAATCATAGTCTAGGAAACTGGCCCATACTACGTTTATTAGTAAATCATGCGTGTGTGTGTGTGTGTTTGTGTGTGAATGTCGTGTTTTTGTTAGATGTAATCTGCCTTCACTCTGACATCAGCATACTTTCTGTAAAAGTAGAGATATTGACATTCTGGTTAGACTCTGTGTTTCCTTTAAACATTCCACACACTATTCAGGTAAATCCAGGTCCTGTCAACGTGCAGTTTTTATTGCTGCAATCTCTTAATTCTCATTCTCAATCCCTTCTCTTTTTAAAATGAGGGATTATTTGTCATTGTGAACACAGCACCACTGACCAAAAAGTGACCTCTGCATTTGACCCATCTGTGAAGAATCTTTTATTTCCTCGGGGCAGCTGGTGGCGTAACGGTAGGGTGTTCGTCCCGTGATCAGAAGGTCGTAGGTTTGACTCCAGGGCCGGTAAAGTTACCGCTGAGGTACTCATGAGCAAGGTACCGTCTCCAAGCCCTACTCCCCGGGCGCTTGTTAGCTGCCCACTGCTCCTTCACGGATGGGTTAAATGCAGAGGTCACATTTGGTTGTGGTGCACTGTGTGCTGTGCTGTGTTCACAATGACAAACTAATCACTCACTCACTTTCTTTATTTTTCAGAGAGCAGTCCTTGGGAACGGTACCTTGCTCATGAGTACTCCAGTGGTACCTTTACCGGTCTGGGCCTTGAGTCAACAACCTTTAGATCACTGGGACAACTCCCAAGCTGTTACACTATCAACTTTACTAAAGTCCGATGCTCTACCGACTGAGCTATCAATAGTTAAAACTCAGTCAGTGTTTCACTTTAACATCGAGGCAGTTGGTAGCGTAACGACTCGGGAGTTCGTCCCGTGATAGAAAGGTTGTCAGTTTGAATCCTGGACCTGTAAAGGTACCACTGAGGTACTCATGCGCTAGGTACCATCCGCGGGCTCTGCCAAAAGCTGCTCCTTCACGGATTGGTCACATGCAGAGGTCACAGTTGGTCGTGGTGCACTGTGTGCTGTGTTCACAATGACAAATAATCATTCACTTTCAACAAGCTGGCAAACAGCTATAGGAGTCTAGCAGTTGATGCAAAGTAGACTGTAGGTTATACACACAACACTGAGGGTGTTTTCACATATAGTCCTCTTTAAAGGAACCGAACTCAGTCCTCTAGAAGTGGTCCAAAAAGTGGACCAACAGAAAGGGAACTTAGTTCTTTT
Organism: Distichodus sexfasciatus; assembly: GCA_032718565.1. Lineage (NCBI taxonomy): Eukaryota > Metazoa > Chordata > Actinopteri > Characiformes > Distichodontidae > Distichodus > Distichodus sexfasciatus. The sequence goes on from JAVGVS010002152.1 coordinate 2,871, forward strand.
TCTGTTCACACTGTGAGTTCACTTGAAAGGAGACTCAGTTCTCTTTCTGGTCCACTTCAGCTCAGATGGGGCCTCAGTCCTTTTTCTGTTCATACTTAATTATTATGGAGCTCTCAGACCTTTACTGCTTTGCATTCTGGGTAGTTTTCACTTCGAACAAAAACTGTCGACGCGAACCAGGAGCGTTTTGCGTTCATAAGGTGTGAGTTAAACGAACCGTGCCGCGAACTTAAAGCGAACCGGACTGAGACCACCACCCGGTCTCAGTTCGTTTCGTTTCAGAGGGTTCTGATTTTGTTTGGCGTGTTCACATATACGTAAAAAATGCTGACTATTCGATCTGAGTTCGCTTTGAGGGCTTTCACGGTGACCTTGCATTTATGACAGTTAGCAGACGCTCTTATCCATTTCCCCAAATTTCAGGGACGGTCTCCATGAGAGCAACTTGGGGTTAAGGGTCTTACTTAGGGACCCAATGATGGTAGTGCTGGAGGTAGGATTCAAACCCACAGCCTCTTGGTCCAGAGGCGAGTATCCAAACAACTTGACCAGTGGTTCCCAAATGGCGGCCCACGGGCCATATCCATCCCGAGCAAGCGATATATATCTGGCCCCTCACGTCACATTGGCAACAAACGTAAACAGACATGTGCGCTCCCATGGCCATCTGTGATTAGCGATCACAGATTAGTGATTACGTTTCTCGTTACACTGCCGCTTTTAGGTATTTACGCGGATTCGCAGTGTGTTGACGCCTGTCCAGGGTTGGTTCCTGCTTTCTGCCTGTAGTTCCCAGGATAGACTCCAAGTCCCACCTGTGACCCCTGTTGGGATTAAGCGGCTCAGATAATGAATGAATGAATGAATACTTTTTGGAAAACAATCTGGCGTGAACAGGTATATTATTGAAGCAGCCGTTTCTGTAAATACCTTGCTATGTGTAAATGTGGCCTAAGCATTCAAGCTGTGATGGAAGTATAGGCTTTCACCTTAAGAGTTAAGGGGTTTAACAACCGTATTGCATTAAGCTTTCCTAAACCCTTTACTTTCAGAGCACAAAAGTGTTGGACAATGTGACTCACACCAGTTTTTATAGCTAGGTGTGGCATTTTTCCTCATAATTCCATGACAAATGAGGTAGATAAAAGGTCTGGGGTTGATTCAAAGCGCTGAATTTGCATTAGTTAGCCTTTCACTGGAACTCAATTTGAAGTCCAAAGAGGGAAGTTAAGGAGGACATCATTAGGCTGAAACATAAAAAATAAAATAAATCTATCAGACGGTTTCTAATACAGGACTGGGTATTTAATGTAAAAATGATCAAAATAGACTTTCTGAACCTCGAATCAACATAATGTTTTTGCAATTCGGAGAAACTATGGCAGCTTAAATAGTGGAGAATATTTACAGTACAGACCCTGTCAGCAAACAATAAGGGCAAATAAAAAAATCAAAATGAAATAAATGTTTATTAATCATAATCAAGTTGAAATCTTCTAATAATGTTGATATTGCGAATCCTTCAGATTTTCTAATATGAATTTCACTTGGTTTAAAACATTTTACGAGTGAATTTAAGAGTGTTTGCGACCTGCGTCCGTGTTCGACCCGCTCCCCGCCCCTTTCTCTGTGAACTGTGAACATGGCATGAGTTCTCATCTGCAGCATACATCACCATAAGCCAATTAGCAATATCATTAGCATTGTAATTAGCAGCTATGGTAATTACTTTTATTTATTATGTTTTTAGTGTATTTATCTGACATAAAGGAGGAATGTACAGTCATTAGTCGGCCTTTTCGTTCTGTTGTTTTTGGCCTTCACGTGACTTCGAGGAAGTATTTGCAAATTAGCCCAATATGAGTGTGTTAGCGTCGGGGGAATGTGCGGCGTTCGTTCTGCTGTTTAATCGCGAGCCCCATACTATGAGGCGAAACGTTGGAGAACCTTCTTTCCTCACTGCTGCGTTTAAAAATATCAGGTTCGTTAGGTTTCGTTTTTACTCGACCGGCGTTATGTTTCAGAACCAACTTAAAACCAACTTTCTTGGTGGCAGAAGTGTTGAGTTGCTCAGCAGTCTGTCATGAAGCATCTTAAATCTGATGTCAGTGTAACAATCAGACCCTCCAGGATTTCACGATTCATGAAGGAGCAGTGGGCAGCTCATATGGGCAGCACCTAGGGAGCAGTGCTTGGGGTTGGTACCTTGCTCATGACTACCTCAAGGGTACCTTTACCAGTCCTGGATTCGAACCGGTGACCTTCCGATTATGCGGCTAACTTCCTCACCCGTTACGCCACCCGCTGCCCCTTTTAAAGGTCAGATGGTGGTCTAGTGGTTAGGACACGCGTCTCTAAACCAGGATGTTGTGGGTTTAAGTCCTGCCTGCAGCACTACCATTATTGGGCCCATGAGTGAGACCCTTAACCCCAAGTTGCTCCAGGGAGACTGTCCCTAAAATTAGGAAATGGAAGTCGCTCTGAATAAGAGCATTCGCTAAATGCCGTAAAGGCTCCGCAGAGTTGTTCCCAAAACAGACACGTTCCGTTCCCGAAATAATAAAAGAGAGGAAAGCAGTGGCAGCGATGAGACGCCTCTAAAAGGCTGTGCTCGTTTTTATCACTGCGCTTGTCTTTGTCAGTACGTTTTCTCACACAATGAATGCTCTCTTACATCTTTTATTTTTATAAAGCCAGAAGCCTCTTTTTCCCTTTGAAAGGGTAGCACGCAGAACTGCACAATCTAATAAGAGCACAAGATGGATGATAATGTCTTTTTATTAACTTACTGAGTGGTTTGTTTTGGTAAATTGAAAGTCGTATTTTTCTCTCTAAATATCTAATTGGGCTTTTGGCGGATTTTACAATGAAATGAAAGTGCTCATTGTGCTGCTGAAACAGAGGGTTTGTAAAATCCCGTGTAAAAGCGGGCCGCTGACAAAACTAATATAAATTGATGTATAAAAACTCTCACGTGAGTGGAATGCTAATTCGTCTGTGCCGTGTTTACTTGAAAACCTTGAAAAATTTGCTGGAATATCTGGTGTGTCACAGCTCGCATGTGTCTGTTTGTTGTGTAGCGATCCTCTGGGAGAGATGCAAGTTTATGGAAGGATTCTGCACAGAAAAGACTAGAAAAGAGAGGAGGAGAGAGTGATACACGGACGTCAGTTCAGCTTAAAAGAACGTCCCATCTGGAAGGTGAGTTTCTGTCTTTGATGTCTGCGATGGCTAAAGTTGGCAATTTCTGTCAGTTTAAGAATGTCAGAAGTCGTGTGCTTAAACGAGCCGTTTAGATTTCTCCCCTACTTCTACGTCACAGTAGGATACATTTGAATAACTCCTCCCTCCTAATTGATAAGCTCCGCCCACCAGGTAGAGCTGCTAGCGCTTCCTGATCCGCCATGTTTTCTTGTGAACGCTAGTGTAGGAATCGTAATGAAGAAGTCTAGCGGCGGAGTGTCATGTTGAACATGTTTGACTGTACGGATGGTCTGTTAGCAGCAGCCGTGTGGATTATTTTCACGTGAGGTAAACCCTCGCTGTGCTGTCTACACTACACCCCAGTTCCAGAGTGGGGCGTGGGGGGCAGCAGCGGCTCAATTGACTGAACACACCGTTGATATTATTTTACAATGAACTGATGGTAACTTTTTGATCATCGAGGCTGGGCGGGTCTGGGGGGATGTGGTGGTAACATGCTGACCATTTTCAACAGAGATTTTAACTCGATCATGAAATGATTGAAGCTTTAGAAATAATTTTTGACCAGTTTTTGAGGATTTTGTCTTCGACTCAAAAACAGCTTTATATTCGTGGTGTGTGAGCATGTATGTAATCGACTGAGTAAAAATAGAGAACTGTACATTTACTCCACTACATTTGAAAGACACAGACCTTTTACTTCACTACATGTACAGTATATGAAGGATCTCGTTACTTTGATATGTATCTTTGAAGTCAGTGGATGAATCTTTTCCCTTTTCACCTTTAGCCCACCCCTCTGTTTTGTGTAGGGGTTGGGGGTCCCATTTCTCATTCAGACGAGGGGTAGGGCTAGGTGAAGGGCTAACTACCTCTTCAAACAGAGAATTTTCTGAGGCTCACTTCAAACGGAGGGGTAGGAAATATTTCCCAGAATGCATACTGTGTATTTTGACTGTGTAGTTTGATTTCTAGCGTTAAAAAAACATCGCTAGTGTGTTGTCGGTTGCTATTATACTTCTCCGGTTTGCTGCAGACAAACGCAAAAAATGGCAACATACCACGCGATGGAAATACAGTAATACTTCGCTTTACATTGTTTATATATATTCACTGTCTTCCCTGATCAAAATGCATCTTTACCGTTTTGCTATCTTTATGGAGGGTCTAGCTCGTCTTGTCGACTAGCAAAATCCCAGCAAAAACATGTCGCGCCTGCCTACGTAAAATTCACAGAAGACTAATGATGACGTATCATGTTCGTGAAGGCGTGTCCCATTTTACAGGGATAGATTTGGACCCCTGCCCCTTGCCACTCTATGCCAAGGGCCAAGGGGTCAGAGTAAGGAGTAGAGCCAAGTAGTGAAATGGGACTCACCCATAGAGTCTGAACAGCCGAGTTGGCAGCGATGATAACTTGATTCTGCAGAAGACCAAGATAAAACCTCCTCTTATTAGAGTTCTGTGTTTTACATTTTTGAGATGAGGAATCACTGGTGTGCTTTTAAATGTGTTTACTAAAGATGACCTTCATCCGCAGGTTGTCTAAAAATGCTTTGTGGCAACAATAAAATGATGTATTGACATGAAAACTAAAATGTACGTCTGAAGTATTTTTAAAAGCAAGTATTCAAGTAAAACTTTGACTTGTGCTGAAGTCAGCTTTGACAAGCGGTGTCTGTACTTTGACTCAAGTTGTGTACTTTGTACATCCCTGCCATAATGATATTAGTTGTGTAGTCTTTTGAGCATGGAGTTCTAAGCCAGTTAAAAAGAAAATAATTTCCAGTATTTCTCTGAATTCAGTCATGCAGCTGTAAGGTAAGTTGGATGTAGGCCGTCGCCATGCCGCCTGTTTCCGTATGGATGAACAATGTGTTAAATCGAAGCAAAGCAAATGAAGACGCCAAGGTGTTTGTGATTGTCTCGTTTTTTCACGCCACACAAAAGCCGGTCTGTGTGATGGCGATGACTCTGAGCACCTCTGCTTCACAACACGCTTTAATTGAGTTGCACCAGCGCAGGAGCGCCCCAGTCGTGTTACGATGCCTAGAGGCTTGGATTAATTACAGTCTGAAAGCCCAGGAGGACTCGCATTGTGCAGGTGCGACTGCCACGGCCTTCACCTCCCGCTTCACCTCAACGCAGGTAGAGCGGCATTATGACGCTGCAGCTTTTAGTCTGATTTTTAAATGAACAGTTTATGCGCTTATGCTTTTATTTTTCTTTTTTGAATTATTTACTTATTATTGTATTGGTTTTTCACCAAATAGTTACATATATCTACAGAATCTACAAAGGCACAGGTGACGGGAAGAAAGTAAACACATGCTCATGTGAAGGATTGCACACTCAAAAGAAAGGATTTTGTGTTCACCAGAAAGTAGGGTGTGCTCACAGGAAAATAGTGTGCTCATGAGAAAGTAGGGTGCGTGTTCATGAGAAAGTAGGGCGTGTTCATGAGAAAGTAGGGCGTGCTCATGAGAAAATAGGGTGTGCTCATGAGAAAATAGGGTGTGCTCATGAGAAAGTAGGGTGTGTTCATGAGAAAGTAGGGCGTGTTCATGAGAAAGTAGGGTGTGCTCATGAGAAAATAGGGTGTGCTCATGAGAAAATAGGGTGTGCTCATGAGAAAGTAGAGTGTGCTCACCAGAAAATGTGTTCATGAGAAAGTATTTGTTCATGAAAAAGCACCTTGTGCTCACAAGAGAGTATTGTGTGTTCATTGTGTGCTCTTTACACTTTTTATGATGTTACAGGTGTTTGGTGTTTCTCGTCTGTATCAGTTCCACCTCTGCAGGTGTTTTTAGGTTAAATCCGTTGTTGAGGAGTGCTCCAGTAAAGTGTTGCTTACGACCTGCCAGTTCTCCCTAATCCCAAACAAGCTGATTTAGCTGCTCCAAAGTAAACACGTTAACCCTCTCACCCGCTGACGCCACCACACCCCTGCTTGCTGTTCAAAAATCTGTACAATTATAGAGAATGTAGCGCCATGGATTGCTTCAGTGTACTGCAGTGATAATATACTTTATTTTGGTAAATTCCGGTATATTCTTTAAACTAAAACAGAGCATGTGCTACGATATATTTTACTACATGGTGCTAAGTGAATGGCAGAGGCTGGTCGCCGTGGGTAACAGCTGCCGTGGAGGTACCCTGTGGGGGAGAGAGAGGGGCAAAGAGAGCCAGTGGGGGTTCAGGGATGATTAGGGATATTTTTGCAGCTCAAACTGTCCCCCTGCCCCCCACTCCAACCCCACCCCACCCACTGTCCCGCTGTGCAGGGCTGGTCAGGCCCTTGGGGGGGGGGTTAGGGGGGCAACAAGAGGAGATGTCTGCCAAGAGCTTGAGGAAGGTACGCCTGTTGCAGAGAATGGGCAGAAAATTGAGGTTAACAAGCATGGCACATGCTAAGTGATGACAGCAGTCCCCAAGCTCCTGGTTTAGGGCCTCCATCCAGCTTCCTCCTCTCTTTCCTTCTTCCTCCTCCTTTCCTCTTCATCATTCTCCTCCTTCTCTCCTTCTTTAGCTCCAGTCCTTTTCCTTCTCCTCTTCTTCTCTCCCTTCTCCTTCTCCTCTCCTCCTCCTCCTTCTCCTCCTCCTCCCCCTCTGCTCCTCCTCCTCTTGGCAGTGTTTACAGGCTGTATGTGAGCAGTGCTGCCTACCTAGTGAAAAATCCAGATTAGCCCACTTTATGCCGGTATATTAAGAGCCGTCTTTCTTCTGACAGGGTTAAACTGTGCTTAGTCACCTTCACGCTGGTTTTCTGTTGTTCCAAACCTTAATCTGGTTTCAACCCTCAACCCTCTTCCCATCTGTGCTGAAAAGAAGACAGTAGGACAGCAGTACAGTGCAGCGTCTTTTTCAGGTCTTCCCCAAGTTGCTCTCAGGGAGAAGGTCCCTGTAATTAGGAAATGAACATCGCTCTGGATAAGAGCATCTGCTAAATGCCGTAAATGCACCAAAATCTTCTGACCATAGATCTCCCAGGGTTCAGTTGGTAGTGTAATGGTTTGGGATTTCGCCACGTGATCGGAAGGTCGCCGGTTCGACCTCCGGACTGGTAAAAGTTGAAATCATATCATATCAGACTTTGCAATATGAGCAGAAGTTGAATCGTTGTCCATTGAATTGATGTTATATCTGTACATTTTGGAATTTACTCCTGCGGTAAATGCACATTAAGCTGTTAAAATGACAAAAATTACTGACTAAAATTAACTACTTCTAATCGACTAAAACTACAAAGGATATAAAATAGGGATGGGCATTGGCAAGGACCTCACGATACAATACGTGGGTCACGATATAGTGTATCGTGAAAGGAAATATTGCGATATGTAACCCTCCACGGCAAAACCAGTCGCTTGTCGCAAATTTACACAATTGAGTTATTATGTTTTCATGAAAGGGCATAAATCAAGCTTCAAAACGATACCTATATCGAATGAATCGGACGACATATGACTGAGATATCAACATTCAAAGGAGTCGGGTTTCTCCTGTCACGCCAAGTGAGAAATGGAGAAATCTGCCTTTGAAGTTGACTATCGACGTAGGGATGCGACCTATGCTGCATTCACAGCCACACGGATAGCCTACCTGCGTTAGGTTAACTGAACTCGGGAGACGAAGATGGATTCCGGAGAAATATCTTCACGCTAGTCAACCAGTGGATTTACCGTAAATATTGAAGGCAGAGCGGTCAAAACAGAAACTTTTAACATTCTGCTGGAATTGAATTGCTCGCCACAAGAAAGTCACGTTTTTAGGAAGGAAAGTGTAAGTTTTTCAGCGAAATTTATTCACAACAATACAGTATAGACTTTCCACTGTTTCAAAACACTAAAAACAAAAAATCCAACATTTTACCCCACGCAACATAAACGGTCGTTTTTCTCGGAAACCTCCGTAGTGACAAGCGACTGGTTTTGCCGTGGAGGGTCACATATATTTATGTAATGATTATTTGCACAGCCCTAATATAAAATGACTAAAATGTGAATAAAACATAAGCATTTTTATCAGGCCAGTTGGTAGTCTAACGGTTAGGGAGTTGGACCCTTGACCAGAGGGTCACCAGCTTTGGTTCTGGTCCTGGACCAGTAAAGGTACTCATGAGCAAGTTACCGTCCCCAAGCACTGCTCCCCGGGTGTTGCCCACGTCACCGGTGTCAGCCTTCACGGATGGGTGATATTTGGTTGTGGTGCAGTGTGTGCTGTGCTGTGTTCTTCTAAGTTATATTTACATTTATGACATTTTGCAGATGCTCTTGTCCAGAGCGACTTTCATTTCCCTTATTTCACGGAAAGTCTTTCAACTTGAGGATAAATCTTGCTCAGGTACCCAGTGATGGCAGTGCTGGAGGTAGGATTCGAACCGACAACCTGTGCTCAAATTTATGCAGGTCTCATTTAAGTACTTTCCCGACTCCAGCGTAGTTTTATTTATTTATTTTGCATATCAGCCTTTTGTTTTTTTCCCGTCACACCTACGCAACACGAAGTCATCTTCTCCAGCCGAGCGCCTCAACCTCTCTCTTCTTCTTCCTCCTCCTCCCCCTCCTCCCCTCTTCTCCCTCCATCTATAAGTCGGAAGCCCGAGGGAACGCCACCTTCTATGTGTTATAATAAGGCCAGCTGATATAATGAAGGTCATGGTAATCAGACGTAATGTGGCAGGCAGTGGAGGCACCGCGGCTTTATTTTGGGGGCGAGGGCTCGGCGTCGGCACGTCCGCGGGGGAACGGCTGATAGCGTTATCGCCGCTAACCTGACTCTAATACGGGCAGCGCTCGGCTGTTAGTGTCAGCGCTGCGATGAACTTTCCTCACGCGTATCTGCGGAAGAACGTCTCCACGTCTTGGCGTAAATCCCCTCCCCGAGCGGCCCAAAGCCTCAGCGCGCTTCCCCGTACACCTGCGCCAGCACCGGCTTTAAAGATGCCGAGGGGAAACCTGCAGTGTGCTGCAGCTGCAGTCTGATGCGCTCGTCTCGTACTCCATAAAGTTGGAGTTTTATCTTTTGTTTTATAAGGAAAGGTCTGTCCTCAGTCTCAGTCGTTTTTCCTGTTTTCTTTTCTTTCTTTCCTCCCTCTTTCTCTTGTTTTTCTTTCTCTGTCTTTCTTTCGTCTTTTGCCCCTTCCTCACAAACTCCCTGACTCTCTCCATCTTTGTCCTATTATCTTTCTCTCTCTGTTTCACTCTCTCTTTTTCTCACCTCTCCCTTCTCTACTCTTCTTCATCCTCCTCTCCCTCTCCTCCTCCTCCTCCTCCTTCTTCTACAACTCCTGTCCTCTTCTTTTTCTGTTTTTCTTCTCCTCCTCCTCCTCATCTTCTGCTCCTCTTCTCTTCCTCCTTCTCCTCTGCTTCTGCTTCTCTTATCTTCCTCCTCCTCCTGTCCTTCTTCTCTTCTTCTCTTCCTCATCTTCTTCTGCTCCTCTTCTCTTCCTCCTCCTCCTGTCCTTCTTCTCTTCATCTTCTTCTGCCCCTTTTCTCTTCCCCCTCCTCCTGTCCTTCTGCTCCTCTTCTCTTCCTCCTCCTCCTGTC
>JAVGVS010002153.1:0-12614 GCA_032718565.1 Distichodus sexfasciatus
ATATATATGTATGTGTATGTGTATATATATATATATATGTATTAGTTTGTTCTTGTGTAATCTGTATCAGGGGGTGTGTGTGTGTGTTTGAGCAGGTGCTGAGTGGTCACGAGGGTCCAGTCAGCTGCCTCTGTTTCAGTCCGGTCCAGTCGATTCTGGCCAGCGTGTCGTGGGACAAAACAGTGCGACTGTGGGAGATGAAGGACAGCTGGCAGACCAGAGAGGTGCTGCGTCTTACTGCTGATGGTGAGCTGGAAATGCGTGGCGGTTCTGGCCGACGCCACCTCAAACCAACGTCAGGGTTCATGAACGTTTTACCTCGATTACAATTAATGATATTAACAGAATTTTAAAAATAATGCAAGTAATGGTGATGGATGAGATTACATCAGTTAGAGCTTCTGAACGTAGCTTTCCATTCATTTTGGATGAATTACGTATGACGTTGCCAGATCGATAACGAGAGATGGAGTGATGCTGCGTAGAGAACCCTGACAGTAGTGAAGTGGATGATCAGGGGGAGGTCGTGATGCTTTATTGTAATGTTTCCCATCAGGCATGGCAGTCACATATCGGCCGGACGGTCAGGAGCTGGCCGTGGCCTCGCTGGACGGAGAGATCACCTTCTGGAACCCTCAGTCGGCCTCTCAGATCGGCTCCATCGCCGGCCGACACGACCTGCGGACGGGACGCAAAGAGACCGACAAGATCACAGCCAAGCAGTCAGCCAAAGCCAAGTGAGCATTACTTACTGAAGCAGCTTCACCCTCACACCTCGCTGCAGTCTTTATTTTCTCTTCTCTCTCATTTTGAGTTTATAATAATAGGGTATGATTTAGTGATTAAAAATAATGTTTTTAGTGTTTAATGTAATACATGTTCTTTAATATCCTTTTATTTTTTAGTTAAAATAATAATGAAATTCATAATAATCCCTATTATTAGTCATTATTAATATTAATATATTGTTAATAATTGTTATTAATTATTAATTATTCCAAAAATATGTTAATATTATTAACAGTAAGTTTGTTAAAGTTAATAATATTAATTATTAAAAACCTTTATGGTCAATTTATGGTCAATTTGACAATTATTTTAAATAAAAAATATTACTATTAGTAATGATGATAAAACTAATAACAATAGTTAATTTTCATCACTAGTAATAGTAATAATAATATTTATATTGATGTATTGTTGCGCCCCTAATTGATGAGACAGTATCATATGCTGATTTAACATTTCCATCAAATCACAGGAGGAAACTGAAATATCATTGAACATTTTAAGTGAAAACTTATTAGAATAAAAATAGACGGATGATGTTACAGTACAGTATGTATGACGTCTGCTCGCTGCTCGTTGAATCTGTGTATCGTTACACCCTTCAGAACCCTTGGACATGTTGGTGTTCTTCCAAACTGATTATTTCTTTCTTACCAGGGCCTTCACTGCTCTGTGTTATTCTGCTGATGGTGAGTCCATGCTGGCCGGTGGTCACTCCAAGTTTGTCTGCATCTACAACATCAAGGAGCAGGTCCTGATGAAGAAGTTTGAGATCTCCTGCAACATGTCGCTGGACGCTATGGAGGTTTGTTGTTGACCAGCAGGGGTTACGCAGCCTCTTGCTTTATAGGACTATGTGATTTGTGCTTCGTTAGTCTTGTGTAGAGATGTAGCCGATCCGATATGTGGATCGGTATCGGTCCGATAACCCGCTCAAACGGCTGGACCGGGTATCGGCGGCATTGGGCCGTTCTATGGAGCCGATCTGTAAGTGCGTGTACACTCAATTCGTTATGCATGGGAAGTGGCACTGCGGTAAAGCTGAAACGACTGTTCCAATAACTCCAATAATTCTATTACAAAAAATGCCAGTTATTCTAGAATGGAAGCTTCGTTTAGTTCATTTTACTCGCTAGAGCAGCTCCGCTTGTATTTCACACGGACGCTTAATAGTGACACACAACGTTTTCAGTGGCCCGATCAAGACGAGACCTGATCCCTCTGTATGTGAAAGTATTTTGTGAGATGTTCCTGCACTAAAACAGAAGTAAATGCATCAAAACGTTTTTCGACATTTTTCGCGATGTAAACACGCGCGCTGTGTTAATGAGCACGCGCATGAGCGCCGTTACTCGCTAAAATGCTCCAGTTCGGTCAAAATGTCGCCTTTATTACAGACACAAACCGTATATCATCTGATAAATAACCACAACGGCCAGCGTTCTACCCACAATTCTGCTATTTATTTAGATTTTCCATCGTTTATTCGCGAACGTGCGACCAGCGCTTCATTGTGATACGGCTCCGGGGGGCGCGTGGAGGATTGTGGGAAATGTAGTTCTCTGCAAAAGCAGCTCATTTTATAACCCAAATTGGTTCAAAATGACAAACTTCAGCATTTCATTTTCAATTGATCAAATTTTTAATGTTATAGTGTCATCAGTAAGAAAGATGAAATATTTATATGTCTAAATGAACAATTTTTAAAAACAAATAATTTAGTTTACATGTGTGTAATTATTACATTGTTTTAGAAGGAAACCAGGATTTAAATCAAGCATTTCCTTAAGCATAACAATAATCTCAGTCATGTATTCAGACATTTTAAAGCATTATTTTATGTTTTAAAAAAGACTGTGACTGTATCGGTATCGGCAGATATCTAAATTTACAATATCGGTATCGGTATTGGACATAAAGTGATATCGGCCCATCTCTAGTCTTGTGTTAGCGTAAGATGTGGTTTTAGAGTTTATTAAAAAGGTGACCTTTAAGGTAGCAGTAGGTAAATCGATTTTTCCTTCTGGTTAAGGATTCTTATCACAGCTGATCGAGACTGAATCAGAAGCGGTGTTCAGCACCTCTAAACTCTTCTTCATGAGTTATCCTGGTTATTATTTCAGTTGTTAATATTTTTAAAATAATAATACAAGACTAAGGCCCAATCCCATTTCTCCTCCCTTAGCCCTACCACTCGATTTCGAGGGCCCTCCCTTTCGAAGTTGACTTCACAGATCGTAGCCACAAGGGGTAGGGCTTGAAATCTTTACCTAGGAATCGAGACACCACTCGCTCACGTCAGAAAACAATCCGGGGTGAGTTTCCCAAAAGTGTCGTAGCCAAAAAACTACATAAAAAGGACTTTGAACGCTCTCTCTCTGAATAATACGTTCCTATTTTTTTGACAGTTTTGTGAAACTCACCCCTGCTTGGTTCTTTTTCTATAAATACTACAGAGATACTGCTCTGTCTCTACGCACGGAATTAGCGATTTTCAGAAAATTGTTTTTGAAAAATTCAAGCTCATACTCCGTTTCACTTACATTAAACTAAGATATTCCGCTAAAATTTGATTTTTTTGCAAGCGTATTTATAAAGATGTACTTACATTTATGAACTTCTTTCCCCACACCGCTAGCCATCTTTTCTTTTCTTGATTGCGTATTGCAATGCATTGTGGGAATTTTCTTCTTTCACTCGGTTTTGAGTCAGCATCTGAAAAATCTCAGTTTCGAGGGCTATCTTGAGGGCTGAACACCACTACCCCTCGCTGCTAAAAAGAAATGCCACACTCACAATGTGAAAAACACTCAGCACCCAGTAGCGTTTAAAGGGATAGTTCAGCCCTAAATATTTTTGACATTTTCATGTTCCTGGAGATTATAATATTTTCAAAGCTTATTCCATCCTTGAGCTCAAAATTAGGTCCAAATTGTGTAAGAACAAAAAAAGAGAACAGTTTCCAAATGAATGGTATAATTAGTCATTTATACAGTTCGATGTTTTTTGTCATTAAAATTTTTTTTGTCAGGAGTTCCTGGACAGGCGCAAGATGACGGAGTTCGGGAGCTTGGCGTTGGTGGATGAGGGAGCGGGAGATGGAGACGGAGTTCAACTCAGCTTACCTGGGGTCAAGAGAGGTGAAGAAACACAACTTTTCTCTTGACTCATAAAGACTCAGTGTCTGAAGTAGAATTGGGTAATTAATCAAAACCCACATTCAGAACGCTTAAAGGCCGACACTTAGCACCGTCACCTGCTGACACGACATTGTCCCATAGCTGTGTATGTGTGTGTGTGTGTGTGTGCGTGCGCGCACTGTGGTGTGTTGGCGCCCAACCAGGGTAGTCCCAGGATAGGCTCTGGCCCCCACAACAGTGATGGAGATGATGCAGCACCGTTAATGAATAAATGAATCTTATATTGTTATTAAAGTCATATATCGAAATTTTCGGAGAGTAAAGTTCTCCTCGTCACAAGTCATCCTTCTGAAATGTTTTTATTTTTGCACGCGGACTAGGTTTCATCCCGGACCCCTAATCAGCAATAAAGTATAGTCGGGCCTCCTGCCAGATTGCACCACATCTGTGACTAAAATGAAGTCTTTTTACCTCTCGATTTCTCCCAGGCGACATGAGCTCTCGCCACTTCAAACCCGAGATTCGCGTCACTTCTCTCCGATTCTCCCCAACCGGTAAGAAAAGGTTTTTCACTTTTGCTTTGTCTGAAAACCTCACAACTTGTCATCCAGACTTGGTGTGAACCACGAGTGACACAATAGAAATAATGCTTTTTAACACGAGGTTTGAGATTAAAAGTGTAAATCTAATTATGTTGATTTAAAGGCTTATGGCCCTCCTTCCTGCAGGGCATCTTTCCAGCATTTTACGCACAGTATTTTTCTATTTTTTAAATTGAACATGTACCTATTTATATACATTTGGCTTTTTATGCCAAAAACATTGTTTAAAAACCCAAACATATAAATAAATCTGTTAAATAAAAACACATAAATATTGTAACAAAATATATTATACCACTGTAAATGTGTAACTTCATTTTGACTAAAGTTTGATAGGAAAAATATTGATGTATATCAGTCTATGGTCTAAAAATGTTGTGAAATGAATGTTGAGTCACATCACCCAGCTCTAGTCCAGACATTTTTTCGTGTTCAGGACGCAGCTGGGCGGCAGCCTCCACCGAAGGGCTGCTGATCTACTCGCTGGACGCCTCGCTGATTTTCGATCCCTACGACCTGGACATGGACGTGACTCCGGTCAGCATCCGGCAGCAGCTGAGGAAGAAGGATTGGGCTTCAGCCATAGTCCTGGCTTTCCGTCTCAACGAGACCTCTTTAATTAGAGAAGTCTTAGAAGCCGTGCCTTATGAGCAAAGTAAGTATAGTTCCTCCTCTTGGGCCTAAAAAATACCAACTGTGTTGTTAAAAGATTGAGTGAAATTTAGAAGAATTTCAGACTTTTATTTCCAGTCCCACCGTCAGCCATGTCGTATAATAGCAAGACACAACGGCCCAAATTGACCTTGTAGAGACGCTAGATGACTGCGGAAAAATTGTTGAGGAGCTTGAGAAGGAACTGAGGATCTTAAATTTGTTTGAACATTTCAGCATGGGTGGTGTCCAGCTCGCTGCCGGACGTGTATGTGGAGAAGCTGCTGGACTTTGTGGCTTCGTCTCTGGAGAAGTCCAGACACCTTCAGTTCTACCTCACCTGGGCACAGAACCTGCTCACCTTACACGGACAGAAGCTCAAGAACAGGTGAGTTCCCCTCACTACCGCTGGTGTCATCGGTGCAGTTCATTGTCCCGTAGATATTAATATTCACAGTGGCCTCGTTCACCAATATGTTTTTAAATTAAATTTCTCTTTAAGAAAGTTCAGACATTTAAACAGAATAATAATATACAAATGTGAAACTGAGGAAAACCCACCAATTCAAATGTTTGTAAAATTTTTATAAGAATTAATCTTCAATAAGAAAATATTGATCAACTTCAGCAACTAACTCTAAGAACAAATTTCCTCCCAAGAACAGTTGGTGGATAAGGTAATCATACAACTTTTATTCACAAATTCTATAAATCACAAACATCCATCCAAATGTTATTGTGTTTATAGCGTTTAGAAGACACAGGCAATTTTTAGTGATTATTTGTGAACACAGCACACAGTGCACCACAAGCAAATGTGACCCCTGCATTTGACCATCAGTAAAGAAGCAGTGGGCAGCTGACACACAGTGCCCGGGGAGCCGTGCTTGGAACTGGCGTCCATCCGATCACAGGGCCAACTCCCTAACCATTACGCTTACCCAGCTGTTACTGGTTTGTTTATATCATAGTGTAGGTTAGGGAGCTGGCCCCGAGATGGTATGGTTGCCGGTTCAAGTCCGAACCAGTGAAGGTACCACTGAGGTACTTATAAGCAAGGTACTGTTCCCCGGGCACTGTATGTCAGCTGTCCACTGCTTCTTCACTGATGGGTCAAATGCAGAGGTCATGTTTGCTTGTGGTGCACTGTGTCGTGCTGTGTTCACAAAGATAAATATTCACTCACTCAAGGCACATGGGCACACGTATGCACACGTCTTTCATGGATGCAGACATCTTACAGCACACATCAGGCCGGGCAAGGACACTAACAGCGGTCATGTGTTTTAAAACAGGTCGGGAGCGATACTGCCCAGTATACAACAGCTGCTGAAGAGCATCCAGAGGCACCACGACGACCTCTCCAAACTGTGAGTTCATCCTCTCCACCTAAACACTCCACGTGCAGGATTATAACACCCACGTTAATCAGGTTAAACAAAAACAGTGTATTGAGGAATCTTTTTTCCTCCACAAACTCAAACACTTTGGTACGTTTGGTCATTTACACAAATGTGTGTTAGTCATTGTATATTTATGAAGATGCATGACGGAGAATCTTTATTTTAATCTCTTTCTGACTGTTCTCTGGTACGTTTGACTTACAATGTTAGAGAATATCCACTTTTTTCCTAATACGCTAAAGCTGTAATATCTGAGTTTCATTCAGCTGCAGTTTTATTATATTTTTTACCCACAATGACCCTAATACACTTTTTGTAAATGACTACACGTACCAAACGATGTGGAAGATGTTTGAGCAGCTACTTAATACAGATTCTACATAGATATTATAACCAACCCGCTAATCCATTATGAATATAACGTACTCACAGATATTTAATATCAACAGCTGTTACCTCTCTACTGGGTTTTAGTTGCAGTTTTACACCCAACTAGTCTATTAAAACAGAACAACTCACTGATGCAGCCTCGCTCCTGACCGTTGAAATCACTGCTGCACTCGTCTGTGTCTAATGACACGTTCAGGCAGTTGGGTGATGTACGGTAGTCTTGTCATGATCTATGGAATTCTTCATCCTTCTTTATATACATGTGTACACACGTGCAGGTCGTCCCCGACTCACAATGGAGGTGTGTTCCAGTGACCCCGCCGTAACTTGAGGCGTGCTACACTACCAGCAGGAGACGTACTTGAGGGTGTAGAACACAACTGAGCTTGAGGCGAGACGCGTACATCCCGGCAGTGTCCCCACATATCGTACCACATGGACGTGTGGTGTAACTGGTGATCTATGCAGTTATTGAGCCGTCTTCTGATATAAACAAACGTCCTATATACAGTATATAAAACCAAAACAATCCAACATGTGGAGCTTTTACCAGCACAGCACTGATATTTTAAGCATAAGATGACGAGTGCAGCATTAATTTAACGGTCAGGTGTGGGGCTGCAACTAACAATTACTTTCATCATCAGTTGGTCTATTTTGTAGAAGACGAGCTGGCTGTAGAACTGCAACAAATAGCTGGATGTGAGGATGCAACTAACAGTTATTAGTACAGATGGTACGATGACAGCGCTATGACAAAGTTGTACAAATATTTTACGTTTCTCGTGGCAGCATATGTGGTACGATACGTTGGGACATTGCCGGGATGTACGCGTCTCGTGTGTTGGTGTTTCAAAGCCCAATTTTACGTCTCCTGCTGGTAGCGTAGCACGTCTCGACTTACCATATCCTCAAGTTACGGCGGGGTCACTGGAACACACCTCCGTTGTGAGTCGGGGACGACCTGCACGTGTGTACACATGTATATAAAGAAGGATGAAGAATTCCATAGATCATGACAAGACTACCGTACATCACCCAACTGCCTGAACGTGTCATTAGACACAGACGAGTGCAGCAGTGATTCCGAGTGCTCGGTTAGGAGCGAGGCTGCAACTAACAGTTACTTTGATCATCAGTGAGTTGTTCTGTTATAATAGACTAGTTGGGTGTAAAACTGCAACTAAAACCCAGTAGAGAGGTAACTAACCTGTACTCAAGTTGTCACGTTTTCCCCCCAGCTGTGACTGGAACGTGTACTCGATCCGTTACGCCGTGGCTCTGTCTAAGCAGAGAGGGATGAAGAGGATGGTGGAGGAGTCTCTTGACCAGGATGAGGAGGAGATGGAGTCGGAGGATGAAGAAGAGGACGTGATGAGCGAAACGGGGCTTGTGGAAAACTGAGACTCGACACAGACACACACCTGGGTACGAGGCTTTGAGGACTTAGAGCATTCAACATGGATTAGAGTGGAGACGTACGCTCGGACTGCACCTCGGCCTGCTTGGACTCAAGGGATTGAAAATTTGGATTTTTACAGTTAATTTCAACTTGTTTTTTTAAAAGATGATTAAAATATTGGAAAAAATCTAAAGCCATGTATCGTTTCTTTCACCCACAATACATGGTTTTCCCAGTATTCCTTTCCAAAACTGAAATAAAAAAATATATATGAATGAATATTTTTTCATTTCATTTTTGGAAAGGAATACAAGCAATTAACTAATTGATATTTACACAATTTTCAAAAAGGCTGCAACTCAAACAATTAGATCAAAATCCACATCTAGTTTTGTAATTGTAGCTTTCATGCATGTTTGTCCTTTTAAAATAACCAATCAACTAATCCGTTAAATACTGAAATAATCATCAGTTGCAGCTCTATTATTAATATTAACCAATCAGATGTAAATGCATTTACTGACTAATCAACTATGAAAATATTTATTGGCCCTTAAAAGACCATTATGAAGGCGTAAAATTTGATGTGCAGCAAACTGAGACCTCAATCTGGGCATCATTCGGTTTTCACATTAACCTCAAAAGCCAGAAAACACGTCTCTATTCCAGTATTTGTTTCCAAAACCTAAATAAATTAAAAAAAAAAAAACTAAGAATGAGGTTTTTTCTTCATTTGAGTGCCAAATGGAAAAATGCCTCATTCTTTGTTTTTTTCCATTTGGATTTTAGAAACCAATTCTGAAAAAGAACGACATGTGGACCCTTCACATCTACTTGGGTGATTTCAGAGCCACAAGATGAAAAAACGCCTCTAAATCCGACACGCTGTTGCTCTCTCGGTCTTGTGCCGGGAGAATGTTGAATTCCTGGATTGTGAAAGCGAGCTTTTTGAGCAGATTCTCAATGCTGGCTCGGCTCACCTGGAGACAGGAGAAGCGAACTCCATTTACGATGTAGAAGCTCTCTCCCAAAACGCCAATGAGGACGAGCGCTCCGCCGGGCCGCAGCAGCCTGCAGACTCCGGCGAGGGCGTCTTGGTAAGCTTCAGCATCTTTACAGGCCGCCTCAAGACACAGCGACGTTATCACACAGTCAGCGGGGTCGAGCACTTCTGGATGGAACGGGTTTTCCAAACGCACGTCGCACTTCAGCACTCGTTTCACTCGCTGTCTTACAGTCGCCTCCACATCCGAGGGGCTTAGAGCAGGAAAGAGGAGGAAAAGTGTTAGACACAAATTACTCAGACAAACCAAGTACAACAAGCAGTGGAGAAACTGGGGCTCAGTGTCACTAATCACGTTCTAGACTCGTTCTAGGCCTGTGCGATATGACAATGTATTGGATCACGCCATTAAAATGTCTATAGTTTCATATTATACTCTTATTTCGTGGTGTGGCAACATGCAGTTTACGGCAATATTTCGTCATGGTTTGGATGAGGGTTAGCTGTCGTCACCACGGCACCACAAAGAATACTATGGACTTATATTTGTGCCTTAATTCTGAGCTTGCAGTGGGACTTCCGCAAGCTAAACCTGGTATTCATTAAAAACGCTTTATTCATTAAAAGCGCATTTTCTTGTAGCACTGTAGTGACTTGTGGTCAAACAACACTTTTTGCACTCTAACACTCTATGCTCAGATCTATGGCGCGCCGAAGTTGCCACAATTCACCTTAAAGGCACCTTACTAGAGCACTGTAAAAAGTGCTGCCTCTAACAGCATAAAAAAGTATTGTTTGACCACAAGTCGTTAGAGCGCCGCAAGAAAATGCATTTTTAAGGAATAAAACTGTTTTTATAGAATAACCTGTCAATTGCTGAACTGAAACCATCTTAAGGATTGGTCTCAGTTCGTTCGCTTTAAAGGTATTTTCACATGTAGTCCTCTTTAAAGAAACAACTCGGTCCTCCTGAAGTGGGCTGAAAAGCAGACCAAAAGAAAGGGGTGTCGGTTCAAGTTCACACCGTGAGTTTTTGTTTGAAAGGAGAATTTTTCTTTTGGTCATTTTCTTTCTGGTCCTGTTCAGCTCACATTGGGCTTCAGCTCCTTTTTCTGTTCACACTTTGTGTCCGCTGGAGCTCTCTGGCCTTTACTGCTTTAGATTACGTAGAGGACGGAGTTTGGTTTCTTTAAAGAACAATATATGTGAAAATACTGAGTTTACAGGTTAAACATCCACACAAAACTGGAAAAAACCTTAAGATTACCTTTCACACTTCTTACATTAGTTTTCATATTTTAAGGTTTTGCTTGCCCTAGAATTTGCTTTTAACCTCTATTTAAAAAAAATCTACATTTGTACTTGCCCTTCAAATTAAGTCCCATAAAATGTAAAGTCCTTTGCATAAATGTAAATATAGTTTGGTCATGTTGTTGGGGAAAAATACTACACAAATGATTAAAATATTACTATAAGTGCATGGAATAACAGATCTAAATACTATAATATCTCATTTCAACTTTCAAAAACGTTTTAAGAAAATGCTTCATATTTGTTCTAGAATTTGCATTTAATTGCATAATAATGTGGAGATGTAATTATAATAATCCTGTTTGAAGTTCAGAGCACAAATCATACATTAAGATAAATTTTATAGCTTTCCATTGTGCCATTGAGCTTTTGTCTCAAAATCTCATTTTTTAATTTGCCCTTAATTTCTGGCCTATTGATGTAAACACCTTGTTAAAGAAGACATGATGCCAAAGAAAAGATGTGATGCCATAAATACTGTACTAAAGTATTTTGTACTGTAGTCTAATGGCTCAGCTGAAACATTATCAGCTTAAAATCAAGTAACATTGCAGTTTCTGAACGCTTCTGAAAACTGACACCATGACATACAGAAAAATAAAGCCAATTTAGGACAGAAGGAAGCACATACTCCAATTTGTATAATGAATGAAGTTGTCAGACACATCAGATTTGTGTATAAAAATTCAATTGTAATTACAAGCACATTTCTACAGCAAACATCAGTAACAGGCCTAGAAATAAAACTTTGTTTGAAACGTATTATAATTCTCATGCTTAATTTAGTATTAAAGTAGGTTAGTTCAACATTTTTTAAAAACTTCTATTGAATTTTTTGGAGTTCTTGTAATAATCACCCTCTTAATGTTTTCCGAACTATTTCTATGGACTTAATATTTTGATGGATTTGCTGTACATTAAAGACTCAGCATTACACGTGATGTAATTGTGATTTTTATACTTAAGTGGTATTTAGAAAAATTATTAGCAAACACAGTTTCTCTTTACCTTTTCCTCTCGAGTTCACAGACGTGTTGGATGACAGGTGTCCAGTTGAAGCAATCTGGCTGGTTTTTTAGCCATTTCTCAATTTCCAGACGGTTGCTTTCGGCAAAATCAGACAGAATAATCTCCTGGAACCAGGCGCAGGCACTGAGCACGGTGTGTATTGTTGGCCCGCTGCCAATTTCCACCAGACTTCGGCCTTTGTATTTGCCTGGAAAAGAGAATGAAAACATGAGAATGTGGACTACAAAAGGAGGTGGGCACTAACAAGTACCTGGAACAGGACCCACCCGGTTTTACACAAGGTCAGCATGTAATGTGAAATCCTCAAAAGTATCAAAAACATTGTCACTTCAATCCTAAACTAAGTGTGGTATATGTTAGATGTGTAACAATACATTGATTTAATGATCAACCAAACTATAGCATTGATCCAAAGTGAAAACCTTGATCAGACGTTACACATAATGTGACCTCACTTCATATTCAACAGGAGTTCCAGCTCTATTAAAAACCAAGATTTTTACATTTTAAATATCTGGTTGTGCCTGGGACTAAAATGTCAAATATTTTAAGGAACTGCTTTTTGTGATCTAAAAAAGAGTGAAAGTGATTGTGTTAAACCAGCATATGATATTATCAATCGCTGCCTCATGAATTGAAATCAAAATCATTCCTAAGTACATTCCCTAGGGCGTTACTAAACAAAAGACTTGATTTCGACTGTCTCTAAAACAGGACGCAAGTTTAGTATTAAAAATGCAGCCAAGTGTCACCCACACTCCGATGATAAAATCCTCAATAGACTGCAAATGAAACCCCACAATCGTGGGCTTGAGAAACAGACATCAATTACAATATAAAACTTTCATTATGAATAAAAATTCTCTCTCTCTCTCTATATATACTGTATATATA
>JAVGVS010002154.1:0-12612 GCA_032718565.1 Distichodus sexfasciatus
CCGGAAGTAGCGGCGACAACGCACAGAAGATCATAAAAACGACGAAAATCGAGGCGCCTTAACAATATGGCAAACTGAGTTAGGTGGCCCCAAATGCTCGGAAATGTCTGTCCGACGATTCTGTGCTCAGCACCGACTTGAGCGAAAAAAAGACACACGTCTGATACAGAAGTGGAAGCGGCAATAATTTCTTTTCGTTTTATGAGAACGGCACACGCAGGACACATTGGGCAAATGGTACAGTTCAAATACTGACCAGCAGTTAAAACGCTCGCTACTAAATAAGTGCTAAATAAAATGCAAATTAGCGAGTAATCCAATATGGCGGAAATAGATGGGAGGGGTCTAGAAAGATTCGGCTTGACCCATGGAGTAAGGTGGTATGATCATTTTGAGAATCGGCGCTACGGTTCAAAGGTTATTAGGCGAAACGCAAATTCATGAGGCAAAAATAGCTTATTATAGCGCCCCCAACTGGCATAGTGGTGCAATTTTTTTTTCCCCCTGAGTAGTGGGTGGGCTACCGGACCTACCTGCCAAGTTTCAAAGCTGTAGGTCTTACGGTTTTTGCTTCACCACGCATTTTAAGGCAGAAAAATAATAATTTTTAAAAAATCAGCACCATTCCAACAGGGTTTCAGCAGTTGCACTGCACGGACCCCTAATAAATTCATCTTATTTAGCACGTCCGGGCCACGCCACCTGCACCCTTCGAGGACCCCAAAAGGACTAAGCGTGTGTTTCCCGTTTTATCCGTTTTTGATTCGAGGCCGAAATCGAAAAACGAGTCGTTATTCGTCACTTTCTTTTTCGTTTCCTGAACAAATATTGAAAAAACACGTTTTTTTGGTTTGTTTTTAAAAAAAAATTCGTTTCAAGTGGAAAAACGAATGAACGAACGATACACGGATTACGCTGCCCTCTCGTTTCCTGGTTGTGAGCCGTTTCTCGCCACGAACGCAGACAACGGCGTGAAATTTGGAGCCATCAAGTCCTCAGTTTATCAAAGCAGTGTCAACATTTGATTTGGTCCAAAGCATTAACGAACTCCAAAACGACACACCTTATCATTATTATTATTATTATTATTATTATTATCATGGCTTCTCTGTGACATTGAATGTGTTTTTTTGGTCCACGGCCTCTGCCCATCCTCTCCCTCTCTTCCCCGCTTCCCGGCGCCGTCGTTCAGGTTCCACTGCAGCTGATAGAAAGTGTGGAATGTCGGGACATGTTCCAACTCCACGTCACCTGCAAAGACTGCAAGGTCGTCAGGTCAGAACGCACCGCACGCACGCACGCACGCACAGTGTGTAGGGCAGAATGGTTTTGCCCGGCTTTTTTCTCGTGCCTGCTGCTGTCAGCTGACCTCTCGATGGGTACGCTTTGTTGTGCAGGTGTCAGTTCTCCACGTTCGAGCAGTGTCAGGAATGGCTGAAGAGACTGTCCGTAGCAGCCCGTCCTCCCTCCCAGCTGGAGGAGCTCTTCTCATTTGCCTTCCACGCCTGGTGCACCGACTTGTGTAGCGGTGAGAAGGAGCAGCACGGGGAGCTCTGCAGACCAGGTACCACTTCCCACAATCCATTCGGCACCACGGACCGAGAAAAGCCGCCACTATCGAGAAGTTTTGGACTTGAGTTTTCTATCGATTATTTTCAGCGCGTCATCGGAGAAACGATTATTTGCAAAACAGAAAAGGGCTAACTTTGTTTTTCGGCTTGTATGCGACCCTCCACGGCGAAACCAGTCGCTTGTCGCAACGGAGGTTTCCGAGAAAAACGAGCGTTAATGGGATAAAATTTGGGATTTTTGGTTTTTAGTGTTTTGAAACAGTGGAAGGTCTATACTGTACTGTTGGGAATACATTTCGCTGAAAAACTTCCCCTTTCCATCCTAAAAACGTGACTTTCTTGAGGTGAGGAATTCAATTCCAGCAGAATGTTCAAAGTTTCTGTTTTGACCGCTCTACTTCAATATTTACGGTAAATCCACTGGTTGACTAGCGTGAAGATATTTCTCCGGAATCCATCTTCGTCTCCCGAGTACAGTTAACTTAACGCAGGTAGGCTATCCGTGTGGCTGTGAATGCAGCGTAGGCTACCGTAAATGCAAACGTAGCCGCGACCGCACCGAGCGTCTGTGAGTGCTACGGCGATAGTCAACTTCAAAGGCAGATTTCTCCGTTTCTCACTTGGCGTGACAGGAGAAACCCGACTCCTTCAAATGTTGATATCTCAGTCATATGTCGTCCAATTCATTCCATATAGGTATCATTTTGAAGCTTGATTTATGCCCTTTCATGAAAACATAACTCAATTTTGAGAATTTGCGACAGGCGACTGGTTTTGCCGTGGAGGGTCACAGATTCGGTATTTCCTGCACTGTCGCACGCTGGTCCTACGTTGCTAATTAGCTAATCAGTAGCATCTGCTGCGCTGTGGGTCAGGAAAGTCGAATCTGTGCAGAGCGGTGGTCCGTGAGGACGTCCTGCACTACTTAAATTTGTCATAGTTTGATGTGTAAATGCTGACACAGTTTTGAAATCAGCACATTTCTGATGAACACTGACTGGCACCTGCAGACATGTTTAGGTTTTTTTTTAGCTTTATGTCAAATAAAATGCTGAAACTGTAGACGTAACTACTAGAAACAGTAAGAACATTGCTTGTTTTATTGCCGAGTTGCAGAGTTTTTATTATGCTTTCTATGGCTCAACATTCTATTGCGGAAACACTTCTTTATCCATTTGATATCCATCAGAATATAGAAAAAAAGATAAATGAACGTTCTATATTCCTTCTGTGCTACTGATTACACTATAACATTATAAAATTGAGGGAAAAAAAAGTCTGTCCATTTCAAAATGAAAAAATACTGAAGTTTTGGGTCATTTTGAACCAATTTGCTCTAAAAAATGAGCTGCTTTTTGGCTTTCCGGAAGAGAACTCCATTTCCCACAACCCCCTCGCGTCACACTAAAGCGTTGGGCGCGCGTTCCGGAATAAACGATGGACAGTCTATGGGAAAATCGTAATAAACGGCTGTATTGCGAGTAGAACGCTGGTGGTTGTGGTGATTTATCGGCTCAAATCTGCGTTGCGTCTGTAATAGAGGCGACGTTTTGACTGAACTGGAGCGTTTTAGCGAGTAACGGTGTTTACGTCGCGAAAAACGTCATTTATTTCACGTACAGAGGGATCGTACTGTGCGCAGCGAGCGAAATGACTCAAACCAAGCTTCGATTCTGGAAAAATCGGCTGTTTTTTGTTATTCGAATTCCACGAGTTATTGGAATCAGGTTTCAGCTCTACCTCAGCTCCGTCTGCTGTAATGCGGGTCGAGCCACGGCGTATCGTGTTTCCATGGCGTTTTGCAAACCAGATTTATTCCTTTCTGCTGCTTCGACAGGGGATCACGTGTTCTCCCGTTTCCAGAACGAGGTGGAGCGGATGGGCTTCGACACCCAGAACGCCTGGAGGATAACCGAGATCAACCACAAGTACAAGTGAGTCTCCCCTGCTGACTGACATCCATCCAGCCCCAAGTTGGGAATCGGATCTGCTCGTTGCTACGTTTGCCCGTTTTTCTTTCACAGGACCGCAGCACACAGGTTTGGTACTGATAAATCTTCTGACAGATCTTTTCTCAAACCAAATCGGCTCCGTGCCGGCCACTGCCGCTCTGCGTTAGTCGGAGAAGGCGTTGTTGTGTCGAAAAGTGGACGAGCTACGGGTACTTGCTTCGGAGCGGGCTGGATAAAGCTGAGCCACAGGATTAGGCGACTTTTAGTCATGATGTCCTGTTCTGATGCTGGTGTCCTCTCTCCCTCCCTCTCTTTCTTCCTCCCTCCCTCCTCTCTTTTAGGCTGTGTTCCAGCTACCCACAGCTGCTAGTGGTGCCAGCCTGGATCACCGATAAGGAGCTGGAGAACGTAGCAGCTTTCCGCTCCTGGAAGAGGTTTCCGGCCGTGGTCTACAGGTCAGTCGTCCTGACCTCAGCTATCATGCGTTTTGACGTGTTCTCTCTCGCTCAGGCCGCACCAAACCCGAGACGTTCGGGAGTCGGATTCCGATTCGACTGATCCGACTCCCGAGTAACCGGCTGTTCTGACGAAGTCGGTGATTTCTACCACCTGCTGCTCGAGGCGTGAGCTGAGTAGTTTAGCGGGCGCTTCCACTATTTGTTTGTTTTGTTACGGCAACCTCGTTTGCCGCTTTGTAGACCGGCCGTTAAAGGCCGTACGTCAGATTTGACCTTTTCTCATCCGTTAGATGTCCGATTATTCCTTTTTTTGTTTTGGCAAGTGTCTCGCCACAGACACTTAGATTGTAATCGATAATTTCGTGTTTTCGTCCCACGTTTGACGCTGACTCTGGATGTCGACCGAATTATATTCCAATCTTTAACCTTCAGGTGGTAGCTCTACTTCTCCCAGAGATCCGTGAAAGGTGGCAGCGTTTTGCATTTGCGGCCGACGTTTTCGCCAAGCCTGCAGACATTGCTGCTACGTGGCTAATACAAGCAGTGTGCGACATGTCTGCGCAGGCACCAGAGCACGGGGGCAGTAATAGCACGGTGCAGCCAGCCCGAAGTCAGCTGGTGGGGATGGAGGAACGCGGACGACGAGCACCTCGCGCAGTCCATCGCCAGAGCGTGCGCCGTGGACAGCAGCTCCCCTAAAACCCTCGCCAGCCGGTCCTTCTCCCGCGATTATTCGAATGGGCCCGACCTCTCCGACGTGGACTTCGGTGAGTTCCAAACATATCTGTCTTTGCGTCGTCTGACTACTGACGCGTGCCGTGTGTACAGATCGTGCTGCTTTTTTTTTTTTTACCGTTCACCTTAGAGGCTAATAACGACCGTTTCCATTCAGACTCGTCCATGACCAACAGTTCAGAGGTGGAGTCCCTAGCCATCCAGCCTCATAAACTCCTGATCTTGGATGCCAGGTCGTATGCTGCCGCAGTGGCCAACAGAGCAAAAGGAGGAGGCTGCGAATGTCCAGGTATGATGTCAGATTAACAGATAACGCAGGGTTAATATGCCACTTGGTGCGGACAGAGTTGATGCCGAGTGGGCTTTTTGTCCCTCGGTTCTCAGTATCGTTCGTCTTTTTTAACGTATGTGTCCATGTTCACCTTGAGGTCTTAGGGCCTGCGTCCACCAAACGCCGGTTTTCCGGAGCGCTTTCGCGGCGCTTCTCTCGGCGCTTGCTGCGGCTCGGTTCCAGAAAGCGTCATGGGTCACTTCGGCGTTCGCTCCTATTTCGCGTAAACGTTGTAACGCGTTCCTTTGAGATCGGTAGTTCAGCCGACGAGATTGTCTTTACGGCGGAGAGAGGTCTTGGCGTTAGCGGCGGCGTTGGAACTAGACGCTCACACGTCTTAGAGACGTCGAGGCTGGGTGCGGGAGATAAACCGTGCAAGAAAACAGCCGGGAGAGTACCACCGATTAGGGGTTAGATCACATCGCCGTAGTTTCGATCGGCGTAAATCAAGCCAAAATTAGCTTCTGCAGCTGCGACGCCATTTGCAGCGCGTTCTTGACTGTGTGTGTCCCGCCCACTTCCTCGATTTTGATCGGCTGGCGAGAGACAAGTGACATTGACGAGCCCAGCGCTGTTCTAAAAGCTGAACGGATTTCAACGTGAAGTGCTCTGAGCGCTGCGGTAATAAAACGTCTCCATCTGTGTGTTTTGGTGGGGCGGGTTTTCCCACTGAAGGCGCTTAGCGCTCTGAACCTTGAAGCTCATTGGATTTGGATTGAAAATAGGCACTGCCAGAAAAAAAAAATCATAAAACTTGGAATAAATTGTGCCTGGCTGATTTTTGGTTTATTGGACGTGTTCAGACTAGGGCTGGACGACTTCTGGCTAAAATGAGAATCACGATTTTTTTTCCGTGTGAATTGAGATCACGATTCTCTCAAACGATTCTCCTTCTTTCAGCAAAAACATTTATTGAACTAAAGTAAACAAAAAAAGGTGCTTTCGACAGTGACTTTCAACAATAAAAAATATACACAGCACTTGAACGGTTCTCGTAACAAAAAATGGCATTTTCCAAAAAACCAGTCGCTTGTCGCAAATTTTCCAAATTTGGTTATGATGTTTTCATGAAAGGGCATAAATCAAGCTTCAAAACGATACCTATGTGGAATGAATCGGACGACGTATGACTGAGATATCAACATTCGAAGGAGTCGGGTTTCTCCTGTCACGCCAAGTGAGAAACGGAGAAATCTGCCTTTGAAGTTGACCATCGCCGTAGCACTCACAGACGCTCGGTGCGGTCGCGGCTACGTTTGCATTTACGGTATCCTACGCTGCATTCACAGCCACACGGATAGCCGACCTGCGTTAGGTTAACTGAAGTCGGGAGACGAAGATGGATTCCGGAGAAATATCTTCACACTAGTCAATGAGTGGATTTACCGTAAATATTGAAGTAGAGCTGTCAAAACAGAAACTTTGAACATTCTGCTGGAATTGAATTCCTCACCTCAAGAAAGTCCCGTTTTTAGGATGGAAAGGGGAAGTGTTTCAGTGAAATTGATTCCCAACAGTACGGTATAGACCTTCCACTGTTTCACAACACTAAAAATCCAAAAATTTACCCCACGCAACATAAACGCTCGTTTTTCTCGGAAACCTCCGTTGCGACAAGCGACTGGTTTTGCCGTGGAGGGTCACGTTTTAGACTTTTAACCTGTTAAGCCTCTGTTTTACAGATTTTTGCTGTAAAAAAGATCAAATAAAATGTGTATATCTCAGCAACCACAATGTCTATTTTTATGCTGTTGGTATCATTATAAAGGTAACACTTGTGAGATTGCTGTGGAATCAGCGTACGTGTTACCGGGTCAGGATAAAGGAAGATGCAACACAGCAGAACATATTATACATACAATATAATCTGCAGCGTCTGGGATTTCATATGATATACAGTAGGCATGGTTAGCCGTAGTAGAATAGACTCTACAGCCGTGTTTCTTCCACGTAGACCTACGCCGTGTTTTTATTTTGTTTATTGATGTGTTTGGTGTCGGAATTGTGTTATGTTTAGGTGGAATTTGTTGAGATATTTACACGAGATTCTAACGGTGACGCTGATGTGCCGCATGCATACGTTTGTTTACGTTTAAGGACGATTTAAAGCCTCCCCCTTCTGCCCTCGGTACCGGAGGCGATCAGGCTCAAGCGGTTAAAAGTAAATAACTTCAAATCTGTTGCACATAAATAATAGAACTTTAATAAATGAAAATAATTAAAAATAATAATAATAATAAACATATAGCATCTTTTCTGGGCACTCAGTCAGCTACATTGGTGTTCATTTTGCTGTTCTTCTGCCTCAGTAGGGTTTTATGCCCAAAAAAAAGCGCTAAAATGCGCATTAGCGCCACCAAGTGTGCTGAGTGTGAATCGCCATAAATCGGCAAAAATGAGATTGTACACTAGGACCGGGTTCAAAAAATCGATTCACCGATCATCATCTATTCTCGTTCGAAAAATACCAGATCGATTCCAAAATTCGCGATCTTTTCCTGCGGCTGTGCGCTACTCCTCGCAACCGCGCAAGGAGAGCTATAAAAATGTGAGACCGGCGAAACCCAAACCGAATAGAGCCACGGCTGAAGCTGCTCCGCTCAAATCGCCGTCCGGCCTAAAAGCCGATGTTTGGCAACGCTTCGGTTTTAAAACAAGTTATTTTCTAACCAAGCAAAACTAGTATTGACGCAAAGAAATTTCTAAATAAATCGATATCGAATCGAATTGAGTCGGATCACGACCTTGTGAATCGGAATCGAATCGATTCAGGAAATCAGCAGCGATACCCAGCCCTGTTGCACACACGTGTGAATCAAGCTTGTGAACCGACATCCGATTAATCCCGCAGCCCTAGTTGGGAGTATGAGGCAGAGGCTTTATTTCCAGTGGCTGTACGCCACGTGATCGCTTTGTCAGCGTGGTAACGTGAAATATTTTTCCTCCTCCTCCTCCTCCTCCAGAGTACTACCCTAACTGTGAAGTGGTCTTCATGGGCATGGCCAACATCCATTCCATCCGCAAGAGTTTCCAGTCGCTGAGGTTTCTGTGTACCCAGATGCCCGACCCTGCCAAGTAAGCCTCTCAGTGCCCAGCCGGCCTGATCACTTCCGCCCACACCACATCAACTTGTCCTGTTTTGAAGCTGTGAACATTTAACAGAAGGCGAAGAGCAGGTTAAAGGCCGTTGTTGTTGGTTTTTTTTGTTTTTTGTAAAGATCAATATTTAATCTGTATGTAATATTAATACAATGTATAATATTTATAATTATAATGTTTAACCAGTTGACGTTAGACGTTAAAATTCTCTGGCTTTCGAGGTTATTTAGGGTTTTGATGGAATCATTTGAATGGGTTCAAATGAATCCGTCGCTCATGGACCAGGGGAAAATCCTGTGCCAATCGTTCAGCTTCCACACTCTTTCACGTTTATCTTTCCTCTCGGTTTTTACTAACGAGTCACGTGTGGTTCTCTCCCTCTTTCTCTGGCGACTCATCTGTAAAGTTCTCTCTTCCGAACCTTTTTCCATCCTCTGTTATTCCCCTCCCCCATCTAGTTTGATCTCGGTGATTCTCCGTAGTCATCTCCCTTGTGCTTGCTGTTCATCAGTTGCTCTCCCTCTCTTTCTCTCTCGCGCTTCCTCCGTCACTCGCTTTCTCTTCCTCTCGCTTTCCAAGGCTTTATTCTTGCCCAGGCAAAAGTGCTGGGTTGCCAGGCAACGGGCTCGATCTGTTAAAGTGCACCAACAGTGGCTGTACCGAGAGTTGGAAATCTGATTCGTTCTGTTAGCGTTGACGGTAGGCTTGGGCGGTATCCAAATTTTGATACCGTCAAACCTCCTCCCTATTTTACCTCGGTATACGGTATTACCGTGAATAATTGTGAAAAAAATTGTGACGTAAGGCTCAGACAGCGTCACCAAACTGTTGGCTTGTGCCTAAACCGTTCAGAAACTGAATACCAAACACTTATACTGAAACAATAACAAAATAACATGCAGAACAATATTAACAACTTTTGTTAGCAACAAATAGCGGTTTATAAAAAAGTGCAAATACAACAGTCAAACAGAATTAAATTAACATAAACATAAACATCCAGAACAGTTTTCGCGCAGAGACGCGCACACAAATCAATTAAATTAAATCCCACCGCCTGAACAACTTTTAATAACAAAGAAGAGCAGCTTATAAAAAAGTGCAAAAAGACCCAGACAACCAGAGTTGAATTAACATAAACATCATCCATATTATAAAAAGTATCGTCCTAAACACAGGGATCCCAAGTCTCCCGGAAATTCCGGGAGTCTCCCGCATATTGATAGCGTCTCCCTGATGCCCGCAAATTGAATAAAATATCCCGGAAACTGGAGCAAGCAAACAAGAACCTGCACGCGAGACAGTAGCGTGCGCATCGCGCATTTGGAAGAGCTGTAAATAAATCGCGCACCTGGCGGAGTGAGAGAACGTGCGTATGTGTGGATCACTGCGTATTACTGCGATCCCCTCGCGCCAGTCCCCCCCGGCCCCGGACGTTTTTTTTTTTTTTGGCGGACCTCCCGGAAATGAGTTTTTGCAGGTTGGGATCCCTGTAAACAAAAACTTATTTCCATCTCTCGCGGTCACCTTTTTGTTGCACAATTTGCAAATTGCCTCGTCCGTATTTACCGCCTCTCCCTTCTCGTTCGGTCGAAACCCGAAATACTGCCAAACTGCAGTTGTGTTCTTTTTCGAGACCACGTCACTTGGTGCGCGACTCGCCATCTTTCCCCACCTCTCTCTTTCTCCTCCACGCTGTCACGTGATGACAACCACGCATACGCATTTTTAGGCATTAAATAAATTAGATTTAATATTTAATCCCCGTCTCCTATATAAATGCATTGTTTTTATGACGGTATAACGGTATTGAAACTGATACCGTTGCTATTTTTAGATCCCGCGGTATACCATATTACCGTATTACCGCCCAAGCCTAGTTGACGGTGAATATTACAGCGCAGGGGGCAGATTTAAAAAAAAAAAAAACGTGGCACAGGTTTTTACTCGGCACGGCCCGTCTCGATTTCCTTTCCCCGCGCGCGTTTTGATTTCATCATGGAAACGTCTGCGCAATTCGGCGTCGTTTCCAGAAAGGATGTGAAAGAAAAAAAAAAGCGCAAAAAAGTGACAGCGGCGGCGTCTTTCTTCTCGCGCTGTTGTTTCAGCCCTTGCTGAGGCCGGGCAGGGCAGGGCAGGGCAGGGCAGGACAGGGAGTCGATATGATGCAGTGTGACCTCTGTTGTATGTTTTGACTGTGGGTCTTTGTTGTGTCTCTAGCTGGTTGTCTGCGCTGGAGAGCACCAAATGGCTTCAGCACTTGTCTCTCTTGCTGAAAGCCGCTCTGCTGGTGGTAAACGCAGCGGACCGAGACCATAGACCCGTGCTGGTGCACTGCTCGGACGGCTGGGACCGCACCCCTCAGATCGTGGCCCTGTCTAAGCTCTTACTGGACCCTTATTATCGCACCATCGAAGTAAGCGCAAGAAAGGAAGGGCGTATATGAAAAAGATTTTCTTGGTTAACGTGATTGTTTACGTATTTTTTTTTTTTGGCACTCGTATTCCCAACAAAGAGTGAAACCGGGAAATCTGTATGACCTGTAACTCTCCGAATCTCCTCCAGGGTTTCCAAGTGCTGGTGGAAACGGAATGGCTGGACTTCGGTCACAAGTTTGCCGACCGCTGCGGCCACGGGGAGAACGCAGAAGACCAGAACGAACGCTGTCCTGTGTTTCTGCAGTGGCTGGACTGCGTGCACCAGCTCCAAAGACAGTTCCCCTGCTCCTTCGAGTTCAACGAGGCCTTCCTGGTAAGACGGTTTAGCCACTCCGTCATGGATTACGCCGGCGTCGGGTTGAAACGTCAGACGGACGAGGAGGGAGGTCGACCGAGTAATTAGTCGAATTGGCAGGGCTTGTGGGAATAATCGGAATGCCGTCTTTTTGGAGGACTGGGGATGGCCCGACCACTGCGGAAAAGTCCTCCGGGCACATCAGTTGCCTTTATTTATCTTAAGGCCCGTTTACGCGCTACGTTAAAGACGGATGCGGACGGATCGGCGTTTGTTTCGTCCGTATTTGCGTACAGGCTTGCCGACGCACACAGAACGGAGCAGTGCCGCTGGGAAGCCGCAGAGAAGAAACGGCGGAGCTTTTTGAAGAGCGACTGCGTGACAATTAGACGTCCCGGGCACAGGGTGAAAAATGTTGGACGGAATAACTGGGAGGAGATACGGTGCGAGAACTACATGTCGAGAAGCGTTCGGTGGTCTCGCAGACCTCGGCCGTCGCCGCCTCGGCTTTTGCCTCTTTCTTAATCAATCATTCATCGCCACCTCTTCCCCGGTTGCCGTCTGTTCAAACCGTAGACCCGGGAGCCACGTCGTCTCGTCTCTCTACGCGCCGTGTACACAGTCGAGACGACGAAGCGCACTTAGACTTTTGACTTCGACGGCTTGGTCGGAAAACGGGTGACGCCGCACTGCCCTCTAGTGGATGCGCTGCTTAACAACATGATGCAGACGGCGTCCGATGAAACCTTTGTGACGCGCGGCCTCACTTTTTCCGACGTAAAGGCAGCGTAAACGGGCCTTTACGGTGAATAATCGTACGGATTGATGTGGGGTTTTTTTTACAGGGAACAATAACCTCTGTGTGTTTGTGCGTCCAGGTGAAGCTGGTGCAGCACACGTACTCGTGTCTGTTTGGCACGTTCCTGTGTAACAGCGGGAAGGAGAGAGAGGACCGCCACATTCAGGAGAGGACGTGCTCGGTCTGGTCTCTGCTGCGCCAGGCCAACCGCTCTTTCAGAAACATGCTCTACTCTTCACACTCGGAGACTGTATGTTTTTACAACTTCTCCCTTAAACGTGTTGATGTGTGCGTTAGATTGTGCGTCATGAATTTCCTGTTTTTTTGTTTGTTTGTTTCCATTGATTCGTTTTCCAACAGTTCAGTAGCAGTAGAAATTTTAAACACACCCGGTTCAATGTTAAAGTAATTTTCGGCAAATATGAGTATCCGAAAATGTGACATAGGGACGCACCGGTCCGATACGTGAATCGGATTTCGGGCCGACGACCACTCAGATTAGCTGGATCGGGTATCCTTAGCGAGGGGCCGATCTGTCAATCGTCGTTTTGCGTTTGCGCACACGCTCAATTCGGTCGACATTCGCGCTAATTCCTACATATGTGACCCTCCGCGGCAAAACCAGTCGCAAATTTTCAAAATCGAAGTTGGAGTACCTTTGAAGTACCTATCGCCGTAGCACTCACAGACGCTCGGTGCGGTCGCGGCTACGTTTGCATTTACGCTAGCCTACGCTGCATTCACAGCCACACGGATAGCCTACCTGCGTTAGGTTAACTGAACTCGGGAGACGAAGATGGATTCCGGAGAAATATCTTCACGCTAGTCAACCAGTGGATTTACCGTAAATATTGAAGTAGAGCGGTCAAAACAGAAACTTTGAACATTCTGCTGGAATTGAATTCCTCACCTCAAGAAAGTCACGTTTTTAGGA
>JAVGVS010002155.1:0-12593 GCA_032718565.1 Distichodus sexfasciatus
AGACGTGATTGGTCGACATTTCACACCTGCCCACCTTATAAATAACAGAGAGTTATTGACATCATTAACCTGCTGTCATCTGAACACTAGGCATCATGCAAGGTCCTTCAACAAAAAAAATGAAGACTGAAGTCGAAGCTGTCAGCGGCTACATCCATTCTGTGTCCCCGACGAAGACATCAAGAAACAACACACCGTTTTTCAACGCTACACTGCAAACATCTGCGGACAAATATTATGATCTGGTCGTTTTTGGAGGTGCAAAACGAAATCTTTTTTGCCAAGCCGCGCAAAACAAAACAGCGCTCAACTTGACCAACATTAAGAAACAAATAAGTAAGTAGTTTCTAACTTTAATGAAAAATACACAAATAATAACTAATTTCGTTTCCCATAACATCTTTTTTAACATCTGTAACTCCAAATGTACATTCTTTTATTTTTCAGGTTTTAAAGGGACCTCCGAATACGATGTGTTGGTAAACAACATGACCAGTGTCACTGTCACAGAGGTGCCCTTTCCCGCAAGAGGACCGCAGTTACGCCCCAGCATGTCCTTAGAAGAGGTTCTGGCGATGCCTTCGGGACGACGTGTAAGTGCATCAAGTATATACAGTATTACTGTATGTTATATTAAATCACAGCATGTGACCTTGATTAAAGTGTAACAGTCTTGATAATTGGACAGATTAATTATGGGTGTATTTTGGCTACGTCGGACGAAAGCTATGTATGATATGCTTCTATACTATGTTACAGAGTCTGTTTGTCTGTACACGCGCAAAATCTGAACTGTTTTTTTGTACGATAGGTGGACGCCATACATGTCAAAATACTGGCCATCAGCACGTCGTCCAAAATGATCGTGGTCAGGAGCATGGAGCGGGAAGTGAGGACATGCACCATCTCAGACGGCACTGGCAAAGTCACCCTGCAGCTGTGGGAATCCCACATCAAGGCCGTCCAGCCTCTTGCTTCGTACAAAATAAAATTGTTGTCCACCAGAGCCTACGAAGGTGCGATTTTGCTCACCACCACCAAAGACACCACTTTTGAACGCACCGCCGACATAGAAGCACAAGTGTCAACCAGTGACTTGGAAGAGGAGGCTCTGACCACTACCTTTGACATTGTCAAATCGGTGAACGTTCAGACCGTCAAAAGGTGCAGTGACTGTGGTGGGCCGCAGTTAAACATGGCAGAAGGAGCCCGATCTCATAAATGTGAGCGCTGCTCTATGAGGCAACGAGCAGGCGAATACAACTCTGTCTTAACTGCCATATTCAAACTGAGGAAGTCGGCGGACACCATCGGAGCCCTAACAGCAAGCCATTCCAGTCTCATAAGCTACCTTGAAACACACAACCTGGAAGCACTGGCAGCAAAACCTGAAGACCTGGAGGAACATTTTCTAGAACACACCGTCTTTACCTTTACCTACGATGCTGAAAACAGAATAACAAAAATCGAGCAAGCGGCTCCCACCCCCCAGGGTGACGAGTAAGTTTTAGTCCTAAACTTTTTTCCGTTTTTTTCCCCCAAAGGACTTCGTTCTTAAATGTTTAACGTTGTAGTTTTACGTAAAACAGTTATTTATGGTTTGCACTTAATTCTTGTTTGTAGTTTGTTCTGCCGTTCCAGTTGTATTTTGCACTTTACATTTCCGCGTGTTTTCTAAATATACTGTTTAATATGTTTGATATATTTTAATACTACTGTGTAATAGATTTAATATTGTTGTTTTATATATTTTACATTATTGAATCATTCTTTTAAAACACAGTAAAAAAGTAAAATATGCATCATGCCTCTGTTCTTCACTTTTACCATATAACTGCAAAACAAACATAAGTTACTCCGTAAATATTAATACAAAAATTCACTATTCAGTTGCAGTGCATATTACAATGTATTTAAAACAATCTGAATTCTATCGTAGACCCTTAAAATTACAAGACATTTTTCAATATAGCCTTCCACTATATCATTCACTAGTATTTTTTTGATTACGCTCTTCTTTGCTTTATTGCATCTATTTGTTCA
This sequence comes from Distichodus sexfasciatus, assembly GCA_032718565.1. Classification (NCBI taxonomy): domain Eukaryota; kingdom Metazoa; phylum Chordata; class Actinopteri; order Characiformes; family Distichodontidae; genus Distichodus; species Distichodus sexfasciatus. The sequence continues at coordinate 2,044 of JAVGVS010002155.1, forward strand.
GAGTACTCATCTGTTGTATATTATTTACATCCATCGATTTGATCACCTTAAGACCTAAAAAATAATAAAATTTTCTTACACTGCATTCATTCATAAATGTAATGTAATTTGTAATCACAAATACGAATACACATATATTTCCTTATTCCTGGACAGCAATTTATTGTACTTCACATTGCAAAACTATGACATTAAAATTATAATTACCATATGTTATACTCATGCATTTTCAACAGCGTTGATAAAGTCATAATGTCATAACATACATTTATTCATTATTAATAATATTATATTTATACAGTTTTTGTACTATGCAGTAAAAACTAAATTATATATTTTGGATCTCTTTTTTTACACATGCTTTAAACATGTAAAAATTTAAAATGCCTGTTGCATATTCCCATTGGCCAATGGTAATATATTTTCTTGCCAGTAACAACTACCAAACATTTTACTGCTATTAATGAAGCAATAACAATTAATGTTCAGCAAACAAAACTTCAGTTTATAAATCCAGCCCTCTGGACCACACCTGGTTTCTAATGTGGCCCAATCAGGAAAATTATTGCTTGGCTTGAAGCTTGGATTCCTGTGTTAATTATGACATTAGCACTTGGATTCCTTAATTTAAAATAGTCATATAATGGGCATTGTAATGCTAATGTGCAAAATTTCTACTGCAAACATTTTTTCTTTTTCATAAACCATTTAAAGATACTTGGATTCCTGTTTTTGAAATAGAAATGTCACAAATGTTTATGATAAAGAAACATTGCGATTCTTGATGCACTTTGTAGCTTCTGCCGCTTGTGCCGCTTGTGCTTGGAACCCGCTCATCGCCGCTCGCGGCTATATTTTATTATTGTTATTTATCAATGGTCGAAATAAAAAATACAAATATATTTTTTTGCACTTCACATATTGAACAGTTGTGCCATAATTCATATAGAATGAAAAATGAGCAAACGTTTTGCAGCCTGTCCATTTCCTGAATGTGGCATAAAATGAGTCAGACAGGTCGTGTCAGTTGTTTACCAAATCTTCATCTATTAAACCAAGAAAAATATTTTTCACTTTAAATCCATAGCGGTTTCCCAAGAAGTCCACCAGATCGGTCCAAAAGATCAAAAATCCCAACTATAACAAATATCTAATCTAAATCTTTGCTGCACCTTCTTGGTGTGATATTAGAGTACTCTTTTGTGTACTTTGAATGAACTTCCTTAACTTTATTATACTTAACTTTATTCCTTAACTTTACTATCCATATTTTCTGCTAATTTAGTAAACTGTCTAGAAGTTTTTCCTCACCATTTAAATGTAAAGAATCTCCATTTTCAGTAGAGTTTCTCAGTAAAATCAAGCATTTGTGTGGCTATGGAACTAAGGATTATAACGACGACCGAAGTGAGCTACACCAGCTTGTGCACTGTGTTTATAGGCGCAATGTAATCATTAGAACTGTACATGACAGTTGCTGATATCTATATATTGTATTATTTTAGATGCACATATCTATTTGCGATGCTGGTTCACAGCCAGTTCTGCACGAGTGCAACATATGTTGCAAAAATGAACATCACATCTCCACTCTCTTAAATGACAAATATTTTAACTTAGTCTACAATTTACTAACCTCAAGTTCTCATGTAACTGAATGTAATTTGCTTTCTTGTCTAATATTTTCACATCATTAAAAAAATCAGTGTTATAGACAAATGCATCAGGTCGGTGCAGACTCTCATGCCGTGCAGAAGGCCATTACCATTGCCCTTTTTGTCATGGTTTGTCAGGTCAGTATTGAATGTAGACTCCACTGAAACCAAATAGTAAAATGCATTGCTGACATATTTTGGGAGCTATAAGTCATTGTGCAGAATTCACTTGACAAACTGATCATTGATCAAGTTTGATCACTGATCCAACTTTCAACTCCGTAATATTGCTAAACTAAGAAACGTGCTATCCTTTCAAGATGCAGAGAAACTAGTTCATGCATTTATTACCTCAAGACTCGATTACTGTAATGTCTTATTCTCCGGTTGTCCAAATAGGTTGTTAAATAAACTCCAGCTAGTTCAGAATGCAGCAGCCAGAGTCCTCACTAAAGCTAAAAAATATGGTCATATCACCCCAATTCTATCCTCACTCCACTGGCTACCAGTAAAATTTCGTGTCGACTATAAAGTACTTCTCTTGACATATAAAGCTGTAAATGGTCTTGCACCGCAGTATGTGAGTGACCTCATTTACACTTACAATCCGGCACGTGCGCTTCGATCGCAAGACGCAGATCTTTTAGTAATACCTAGAATAAAGAACATTACCGTGGGGGGAAGAGCATTTGCTCATAAAGCGCCACAATCGTGGAATAAACTACCCGTTAGTGTTCGGAGCTCAGAAACAATCTCTGCTTTTAAGTCAAGGCTTAAGACTTACTTGTTTAGTCAGTCTTTTGGTTATTAAAATCCCTTTTTCTTAGTTAAAGGCGAGATCTGGGGGTTCATGGTCATTTGAGATTAAAGGTGAAAGGGGGGATTGGTGCTGTCATCCTACCACTCTGCTGATCGCTCAAGTTTGCAGACGGTGGTTTGGTGTGATGCCGAGACCCCTGGAAGGCCTCATGTCTGTGTTACCTTCCAGCTCTCCCTTCTTAGCTAGGCTGCCATAGCTACTCTAGCATTGCCGGAGGTTAGGTTAGGGCACTTAACTTTCTCCTCTCTCTTCTTCTTTTTCCGAGCTGTTCCCGGGATGGCGCTTGGCTGACCGAACCCTCTCTGGGACTCTTTGGAGATGCCCCGAGCTGACACTGACCATCTCGACCCTACCAAGCTCACGCTGATCAACTGAACTCACCAGGAGTCCCGGAGACGTCCTCAGCTGACGCTTGACCTTGTCAACCCTCCCGAGCTGATCCTGACCCACTGAACCCGCACCAGGACTCCATGGGGACATCATCATGAAACCAACTGGGATTGGACCCTATGGACGTCTACTGACTTAGCAGCACAATACTGAATTAATTTCAACTTAATGTTGCTGAGAGGGTCCTGCAAGTGGCCCATCAACAACCCGGCATTCGAAATATCCCTTGGACTATTTTTGTATCTTTGCTTCTTTAAATAACTAACATAATAAATAAATAAATAAATTTGAATTGAATTGAATGTTAAATGTTTTTGTCTCACTTTGTTTGCTTATTAATATTTGTTACATTTTATAGGAGCAAGCAGTTGTAAGGGACCTAGGTGTTGACATGCAGTGGGTGCAGTTGAATGAAAAGCTGTTCCGGGGCCATGTGACTGCACCACAGCTTCTTTTTATGGATGCGCATGCGGACCGCCAAAAAGCTAGAATGAAAAGAATGATAAGGACCGCAGTGCCAATCACCAGTGTTTGCTTATGTTAATTTTAACTTTATACTTCATTACTACTTTTATTATTGTGAAATATTGTCAGACATTTATAGTTTTTATTATTTATGCCCATGTATATATTTTATATGTATATATTAATAAAGCTGTTGCTTTTACAACCCTGTGCAAATAGATACATTAATATTTAGGCTTATAGTCGTTTAGTTAATGAGCAGGCACATGTTAAGGGACAAGTACATCAAAGCACGCTGGTAAAACCTAAATGCAAACAATTGTAGAGATATTGGTAAAACCTTTATGAGGTTACTTGTGTGGTTGAATTATTTATTAGGACATTTTATGTCATGTTTTATGTTCAAAGGTCTGTTTTCACATTGCTTCCTTATAAATGATTACGTTTGACAGTTTTCATATCAAAAGCTACATAAGGGTGAGAATTATAAAAATATACCCTACTAATGTCCGTTCATGCCGATTTAAATTAGATTACGAACGTCAGTTCCATCGTTAAATCGTTATCTAATTTGAATCTATCACCGAAATATTCAATATATACTTTAAAAGATTTGATTACAGTGTCGTATGATATCTCGTCCGTTCCAATATTAATAATCTAATTTGAATATATCACCTAAATATTCAATACAGACTTTTTTTTATTGAACAATCATTCATGTACAAACAACTAGGCAATATCAAACATCATTGTACTACTACAGAACAGTTGTTTGCATACAAACAAAATAGAAAGAGAACGGAGAGGAAAAAAAAGAAAAAAAAACCCCAAAAACCTCCATGCAGGGGGGCTAGGGTTTTTCATGTAAATCATATTCTATAATAATTGAAAACAAATTTACTGCATTTTTACCTTCCATTACCTTTAGGGCTTTTATATACAGAATAAACTCGTTATGAAATGCACAAAAGGTTGGTTTTACTTTCAAGTATTTTGACTTATGTATATAGAATTTACCCAACAAGAGGATGTTATTTACCAAAAGATCATCTTTACTATCTTTACTAAGTCCATAGCTAATGTCCTTTAGGGTGAGGCTATCAAGGTTACGTACCTTTGGATAAAGCCAGTCATGGATATCCAACCATAATGCATCTACATACATACAATGAAAAAACAAGTGATCAGTGGTTTCAATATCATCACAGAATATACATTTGTTAGAATCAAATCCAAATCTAAGTCTTAAGTATTCATTGGATGGATATATTACGTTTAAAATTTTAAAATGAATTTCTTTAATTTTGGGAGACAATGGAAATTTTAAGTATTTAGTTCTGAGAATATGAATGATATCTTTTTGGAAATAGTAACAAATTGAATTTCTGTAAATTATGCTAGGATAGGAAATATTGTTAAACATATTTCTAATATTTTTGTTTGATAGTTTACCTTCTCTGAATTCACAGCCTTCAATTACCAATGGAGGTGAACATAAGGTCATGGTATTAGAGTAAAAGAGAGTTTCTTTAATTAGACTTATAATAGAATTAGGAATAGCTTTAACAACCGATTCAAATTTAGCCCGATTACAATTTACATATTTAATACAGAAACTCTCATATGATATCACACCACTCCTTTCCATTAAATGGGACACTGACCAAATACCTTTCTCCATCCAATCCTTATCATACAATGATTTGTTTCTAACTGTAATGTATCTATTATTCCAAAGTGGTGTATTGTGTGGCGTGAAATTATGGTTATATAAAATCTTCCAATATAGCAAGACTTGCTGGTGAAACTGAGATAATTTAACTGGAAGACGTTGAGCAGTGAAATCACATCTTAATAGAAACTCTATTCCTCCTAATTTCCTGAATAACTCTCTGGGAATATGAAACCAAAAATTGTTTTGATTTAAGAGGGATTTCAGATAATTGATTTTAAGGGTCCCATTTATAGAGTCAAAATCAATAGCTTGTAAACCTCCATCTTTATATTGTTTTATCATATGTACTTTTTTCATATAATGGGTCTTCTTTTTCCAGATGTAACCAAAGTTAATCTGATTAATTTTTTTGATAGCTCTATTTGAAATAGCAATTGTGTATGCAGGATATATTAATCTTGAAATACTTTCCATCTTTGTCAAAAATATTCTACCTAACAGACTTATATCTCTCAACAGCCAAGAGTTGAGTTTAACTTGACATGTATCTATTGTTTTCCACACATTCATAAGTTCATTTTCAGATGAATCTTTTGAGATAAGCATTCCTAAATATTTAACTTTTGATTTTATCGGAATAAGCATTAGTTAAGTGACATTGATGGATTGGCATTAATTCGCATTTGTTCATATTAATTTTTAAACCAGAGGCATTAGAAAAAAGTGAATAGATTGTAGTATTTTGGGAACCTCTGATAATTGCTTCAAAAAAAAAAAAAGCTGTATCATCTGCAAATTGACTAATGATTACTGACTGGCCAAATACCTCTAATGGAGCTATTGTAGAGTTTTTAATAAAGATGGAAAGCATCTCTGTGCTTATAATAAAAAGAAATGGGGACATAGGACAACCCTGCTTTATAGCACGATTAATGGGAAATCTGGGTGAAGTGCCTCCAGATAAGGAAACAGAACTATTAGAGTCTTGATACAACGACTTTATGATGTTTGGAAACTTATCTCCAAAACCAAACAATCTTAGACAATCAAAAATAAAGGGATGTTCAATTGAATCAAATGCCTTATAAAAGTCACGGAGTGAAGGTGTATGACGTCATGTCCGGTCCCATAATTGAGGTCACGTGCTTCCGGCCCCAAAGCATTTCTTGTGGCGGGAAAATTTGAAACACAACCAATTCCAACGGTAAAGCTTTAGATGTGCGTTAGTCCGCGGTGTGATTTTGTGAAGTCATTTGCTAAGAAAGTTGGAAGAAATACTGTCGACGCGTCGCTTATGTGAGATCCCAAGAGCTGGTAACACAACTTCGCTTTTACTTCGGAGTCGCTTACTTTTCCCGGTTAGTTGTTTGTTATCTTAGCTGCTAGCTAGCGAGCTGTTCCCTCAAAACCGACGATGAGCTTACCTTACATTCGTTGACTGATAAAGTTTGCGTTTGCAGACGTTGCATTTTAAGATACATTTACAAACAAAACTGTTATTGTGTTTTGTGCAAATTATTACAAATTATTCTGAACTCATTTTGTGTAAACGCTTGCTGTGTTTGGTGTAGAGCTGAGTAAGTCACGTTTGCTAGCTGTATTGTCTGTCAGACACGGTTCATATCAAATATGAAGTTATGTAAAAGTGACACATGTTTATAGTAATATCTTTGGCCACGTTTGGTGCTTCACCGGCAAGGAAGCTTGTAAGATCTTCAGTTAAAAAGAGAGACGTTTTGAGACACTCTCCTTTGTTTTTGCCCCGTAGAACATGGCTTCTGACATGAACCTTCAGACGATGTTCGAATATCTTCGAGCTCATGTTGCCATCATGAATGAAAGCGTTGTGCCTCGTAAGTGTCCTCAGCGGGTATGAGAATAAAACACGTCATAAAGGCATAAAGAAGTCGAATATAAAGAGACTTTCTCCGTCTGTTTACAGAGTTCATTCAGATGGCCATTAATTTTGAAAACTGTCGCCGGAAGTGGCTTAGACTGGAGCAGGAAGTAATCTCCTGTAAAGAAGGACTGGCCAAAGCAGAGACTGAAAAGGGGACACTGGAGGTCCAACTCAAACATGCTCGTAACCAGGTGGACGTTGAAGTTGGCAGGAGACAGAAAGCAGAAGCTGCTTATGAAAACCTGGTAAGAGGCACCCCAATAACATACTGTTTGTGGTGATGGTCATTGAAAGCAAAAGCTTTCACCACTATTTGAACAATGCCTTAAACTGGGTGTGGATTAGGACTGTGCAAAAGAAAAAAAAATCGATACATTAGTATATCCTGAGATTTTCCTTTCCAGAAATCGATATTTAAGAGGGGGAGAATCATGCACTACAAGCAGCCTCAGATAACTGACTGGGCACTTTAATTTCTTATTTTCAATCTTATGCACTTTATCTTAACATTTTTGGTGTCCATTAGTTCAGTGTGTTTAAATGCAAAGACAATAAAGTTAAAATTTGATTCTTAGTTATGTTGTTTTGGCTGAATTATTAATGTAATGTGATTAAGACGTTGCATTTCGGCTCTGGTTTTACATTTTCAGTCAACTGTAGAATATCGCCATATTTCCTGATATAATCATATCATGACCCATGTATTGTGATGCATGTTGTATCATGAAGTCCTTGTGAATACCCACCCCTAGTGTGGATGCAGCTATTGCAGAGCGGATGGTTGAGGATCTTTACATGGATAAAAAGCTGGACTTTCTGCAACAACTGAAATGTAGAAAACATGGGCGACGTATTTTGATTAGTCTTTAATTTTGGCAGTTGTTTAGTTTCTGCCTTTTCTGGTGATCGTCATAAAAGCTGATGTGTTTGTCGTAGGGTCTGTTTACACACATGCAAATTTATTTCATAAATGCATATTTGTTAAAATGTTTGGGCCTTGAGTTTTAGCCACCTCAAACACACTTTTAAAAATGCCCTCCAAAGAGATTTTTTAAAACGCTCGATTCTGTGGAGATGTGTAACAAAAGACCCAAATGTTAAAAAGAAGCGCTTAAAAATGTGCTTAAACAGGCCTTTTTTTAACCGAATGTCGTGTAAACGCAATTTAATCTGCATATGTGAGAACAAGCCTGTGATCTCAACCAGATGGACCTCAATTTCCTCTGTCCAGTTGTGCCGTTGCCTTCTTAGCCACCATGCAATACATTTCTGACCTTTACTCATTGTAAAAGACCAGGCTGGGATTTGTGATATAGAACTGACTTTTAATGCCTGATTTGTCCGTTTAGAGGAAAAGCGGTGTAAGAATTGTGTAATGTTTGTAAGCCCTACACATTTTATTTTAATGTGCCCAAAAATATGCTTGAGAGATTGCATCCCATTTTAAAAGAGTGCTTATCTGATCTGCAGGATCGTCAGATGCAGCTGATTCGGGACCTACTGGTTACGGAGGGTTCCAGTAACAGCGTTCAGCTGAATGAGGAGCAGCGTTCAGCTCTAGCATTTATTAATGCTCGCTCTCCTACCCCCGCCAATCTCAACAGCAGCAGAAGGTGAGAATAAAGAAACATCTTAATAGTAGCTTCTGTGCCGGTGAGCATGCCTCTTCAGGAAGGAGTTGCTCGCGTTTCACTAATTCATAGGATATAATTTGAAGGTACAGCGCAGGATGGATACATAACCTGTTTATTATTTCTAACAGGCTTACCATCATTGACGAATCTGCCTCGATTTTGTCAAGCATAAGTTATGACAAAACTGATGACTCACTGGTATGTAATTTCCTCAAATATCCATTCCATCCTTATCTCACCATCACACACACTCAACAGCTGACACTGCTTGCTTGTGTTTTAGGACAGGGACGCATCTGCTGTCAGAAATGTTCGTCTGAGGAGACGTCGGAAGAGAGTAAGCCTGTGACTCGCTGCTAATATCTCTGTGAGGCGTATTAATCTTGATTATCCTTGGTGCTGGACTACTACTCAAGCTGCCTCTGTTTCATTGCAGCGCTCTTCCAGAAATCACACAGAAGGACCTGCCGTTTCTTCCAAAAGATCCCGCTCCGCTGGCCGCGCCTCAGAGAAGGTAAGGGGCCCGTGCTTAAATCAGCAGTTTGAAGGCAGAATTTAGAAAAAGAATGGTTTGTTTACGATGAGTGCCCCCTCCAGAGCTCTTTCACTCTGGTGGATGTTTTCTCTGCAGTGTCTTTGGGAGCAGGCACCCAAAGGACAGCTGTGCCTCTGATGCTTAACTTGTTGTGAGCGCGAATAATCCCTGATCTTGATTTGAGTGCCAAGGTTTCATTCACGGCAGCTTGATATGTGTTTTGACCAGTTGCCGTGACCATCAGGGTTCAGCTGGAAACAACAAATGTCTTGATTAAAACACAGTAGAATGAACCTTTTTGTTTGTGTGTTCATAGCAGAATGAGTCTCTGGTGGCTAAGACCACCGTAACTGTCCCTAAAAATGGAGATACCATAGAGGCTGTCACCACTCTTGAGGGTGTTCCTTATTGGACCAGGAGCCAGAAGAAGACTGGTGAGTTCCACACGTCATGCTCTGTACTTCAAGCACTAAATATTGCAGATTTTTTTAGTCAAGAGCAAGGTGCTGTCCCCAAGCACTGCTCATATTCACCTTTTATTTTTGTGTCCCCGTCATTGAATCCAGCACTGTTGGCCACTTTTGCTTAGATCAGTGCAGTTTCTCAAAATCCAGTATCCAGTTAATCCAATCAGTGGGTGTGTTTTAACCACTTTGGGCAAATGTCGCCTTGTGCAGCTGGGTATTATGTTTCTGTGACTGACTAGATCAGTTAGCGTTGAACAGCCGGGGTGCTACAATACAGCTTTACAGCTAGGTTAATCTGACTCCAAATGCTGTGGCTCACCCTGCCATGCACATCCAAAACTAAACTTAACTAAAGTAATGTTAAATGCTAACTCTATACTAGCTGTTGGTGACCAATCTTTTTATGACTTATGTAGGGCCCTATGAAATCCGTTTCGTTTTTTCCTAAATTCCGTTTTTTTTCCCATTTTTATTCTTCTGAATTCAGTGTTTTATTTTATCATATTTATTCACCTAAAAGGTGTCTAATTTTAAGGGGGGGTGTTACTCAACTTGAACAAAGTGCTGGGGTTCAGCAGAACATTTTCTGCTTTGGTAAAACATTTATCTGTTAACAACAACAAACATTCATTTTTTTCGTGCAAAACGAGACGCTTCTGATGTGAGTTTTTGACTGTAAGTGGTCGTCACGTGTTCTTGCGGGTGCAGTCTGTCGTGTGCTGGCAAAACTTACAAAAGAGTTGTTCTCCCGATTCATAATCATTTGGGTGTTCTGCTCTAAACTTAGCACCATGAGTCGAATGCCGTAATTTTTTTGAGGACTGCGGTGTTTCAGCCTCTTCCCCATAGCTGACCGTTGACTTCCCCCTCTGTGCCTGTGCGTTTGTGTGTGGAAAGCGGAGTCCCGCCTCAACAGGTAACGTACTGGGGGCTGCAGCGGCCAAACTTGATTGGAAACCATTGCTTTGCTTTGCCCACACACCGATATCAGCGAATTATACAACAT
>JAVGVS010002156.1:0-12587 GCA_032718565.1 Distichodus sexfasciatus
AATTTAACAAAATTTACATCTTACCAGTCTATAAAGTAAACGCTCAAAAGAAAGTACAATTAACTGAAAGACTGAAGTCAACCAAAGTCTATTGCCGTTGTAAATAGCTGTAAAAAATATGTTTTCTCTTATATATGTCTTTCAGTTCTTTTCATGTTCTCATGGCGCTTTCAAATAAAGTACTTTGGTGTGAGTAAAACAGCTGACTATTTTATATTTGCCTGTGCAGCTATCTCCCCACATATTTACAATTTAGAAAATACAAATCAAAGTAATTATTTTCATAACAAGTTTTTGTCGTTTTGTCTCAAACCTTGCAATATGACTACGCCGAGCCAGTTTAGACACGGAAGCAATTAAAATCTTAACTGCTGAACAATCAACGATTTAAGAGTTATTTTAGAGTAGATATTTGACTTAACAACTCAGCTCAACATTATACTGCTTCAAAAATGAATTGCATTAAACAACTTATTAACTATAGTTCGGTCTTCGGTCATTTTCAGAACAAGAATACAATACAGTTCTACTTCTACGCAAGAACCAAATACTAAGAAAAAAAGGAAAACGAAGACATACAATAATTACATTCATAAAAAACATACATTACATTACATATAAAAAAACACCACATCTTTGTTAATGTTACTTTGCTTTTTAACAAATCCATATGCATGGTTATGTCTATAGAGTCTAAATACGTCTACTATCAGTATTATCAAATTATCAGAATTTTATAAACGAATTAACTTTATCTTTAAAAGAATAAAATATGAATATAATTTGCCACCTTACATGTACAGTTAAACTTCTTTAAAATGTTATACTGGCATATTTGTAAGCGAATGCAAGTGTGTCAGGCTGAAACGACACAACGTAGTTTTGTAAAAATTAATCTCTGAAAAGCTCCACAGAAAAAAGAGGAATAATGATTTACATAAGCATATGAACTTAGTTTCTTGTGTCTCACAAACTAATAAAACTGCGGTGTCACAGGTAAGAGCAGCCAGCCAACGTTCAGCTTGGTTTTGGACTAACGCGAGAATAACTATTAGAATTTCTTCACTTACGATCGGGTAAATGTATGTTTTATTCCACAATTTCGTATATCATAAATGTCTAAAATATTAATATATCCTCAATAAACAATGCTGAAGGTCTTACCGGTAGCATTGTTTTTCCTTTTCGCATATTTTCGCTGTCAACAATTAAGGTACTTTCTATTCTGCTTTAATGTGAGTATATGAGTGTTTTGATAAGACGAACTCTTTTAAAGATCAGCGAAAAACGAAGCTTGTCGCTTGCTTGCCTTTTGAACAGCGGGAGGAGAATCAATCGTAAAATGCAAATTCTTAGCCCGGTCTTCTGCTCATCAAATCCAATTTATACAAAGGAAATTCACCAATCAAGCCCTCTAATAAAACCCCCGACACTTAATCTTAGGCTTGCAGGCGGAGGAGGGTGTCTCTGGAGGTTGCTAAGCCAGGGTCACTCCGCTTGCAGAGTTCACCGCGAGGTTAGCCCCGAACTCACGGGATTCACAGCTATTCCATCTTTTGTGCCATTATAGCACTGGCACCGCACTCCTCCAGAACAGATGACAGCGACGTGTTCTGCAGTAAACTTTTGACCCCAGCAGCGCCTCAACCAGCTCCCATCTTTTACCATTTTTTCTCTGCCCTCTTTCTCCCTCTTTCTCAAACGCGCAGGTCGGCATGGAAAGACAAAAACAAGGTTTCTACATCTCATTTACAGCAAAACATTAAATTGATACTTTGATTTGTTATAAATATTCTGTTCTTTTTGTTATTTAAGTGAGGCTCGTTTACCCACTGTTATGAGGAAATTTGCTGTTAAAATCTACTTACGCAGTTTTCATGAAGATTCTTGTTGTTTGTTACTAGGTAATAACAGAATCTACAACTGCTGAGGAGCCCCCTTTTTGCATGCATATTGCATGTATGTTTGGGCAGCACGTCATGTTATTGGATTTTCTTCAATTTCACAGTCCTGTAGTACACTATTCAAATGTACTAACTGCTTTTAAGAACAAAAACAATACAAAAAACGAAATAAAATATTTGGTGAATGTGGTCTCCATTCTCTTTCTTTCTAGTTCTAGCTCTTATTTAAATTTTTCCTTATTTTCTCAAATTAAACATTTATCTAACAAAAACTGGTAAACAGATACGCGATAATTATTTCTCGCCTTTTATCTGTTTTGTGAGCTCGCCGAGCGGTGACAGTGAACTTGGCCAAAAGCGAGCTCTGCTGGTGGTTCACGGCGTGGCCACATTCATCTTCCTGCCTCTGGTGACCTCGTGATGAACCGAGAGCGGGGACATTTTTCTCCAATCTTTTTTACCTCATTCTGTCTCCTTCTCGCCCCCCCTACTTTTAAGTGTAACCATTTTCTAATAAGCAGAACCTCAAGAGGATTCCGTGCTAAAGTAGATCTAATTGTCCTCCGTGTGGCAATGATAGCATGGGGTAGTGCCTTTAATTCACGACTGTAGAGATTTTGATGAAAGACCCCGATAAACCTAACATTTGCTGTTTTTTCTTTTATTTTATACGAGTTTGACTTTAATCCTGACTTGAGTCTGAAAGTTGGAGGAAATTTGTTTCCACTAAATGACCGAGCAACATCTACGTGTATCTAGGTATCCCAAGACCCGATATTCAAAAGATAAGTGTTATATTCATTATTTATCAGTAAGCAGTAATGGTGATGTACAAGTGATGTTAAACTGCACATGTACTAGTGTGGTGCCAGGAACTCGGACACGAGGCCTTTCTATATTATTTCAGACCGTTCATCAACTAAATGTAATCCATGAAATCCAAGGGAACATACTAACCCCAGAGTTTCTTTTGGATACATATCTGCCAAACTTGTTGAATTTGTTGTTCCATAGACACAGAGGACAGTTAATCGAACGAGAATTTATTCTCTCTCCAAATAAAAGCCGAATAGAATTCAAACGCTGCAGGTCACAAAAGAAACAAAAACACATAGACAGCATAGTTGGTACTAGTTCAATAAACTTTTATATAAAGTACACATGCACTTATGTTTTTTGTGACAATTTTTTGTGTGTGCTGCAGACCCCTTGCCGAGGTTTCAGATATGATCTCTATAAAGCTTCCATGTCTGAAAACAGGCGGATAAAAAAAGAAAACCCGAACGCATACATTTGAACTGATTGTGGTGTCAAAACTTTGGCAAAAGTCAGTAGGAACTTTTTCCCCAAAGGTTAAAACTTTACAAATATTGTAGTTTTCAAGTATGATTTTTTCTGAGTTGGAAGAGGTAGTTAAAGCCAAATAGCATTTTAAATCCCTCCCGTATGTCCGATGCCCCGTTACAAGACAAGTTCTAAGTGAGAAGTGGACCGTGTTTACTACTCCATTCTAGTGAAGAGATAAGAGTAACTTAAGAAGAGAGAAGTCCCCCAAACAAAAAGGGTCCAACTTACCACCAGGCATCCCTCTTCCTGCGGAACGAACCCAGTCGTCAGGGTTCCAGAACATGGTGGGATCTTCTGTGAAGTACGGAGATGGCAGCAGCGTTGAGAGAAAACCTCTGCCGTCTACAAAAAGTCAAAAGACGCTCCGCGTCAGTGGGATTAGATGTTATATGCGATACACTCTCGGCTCCCCAAAACCATAAAACCACTTTAATGGCCACCACGTGACTGTTTTATGGGCAGTGAGCCTATCTGTCCGTGCGCCCCGCATGATTTTTACGACCTAATTCATGGACCAAACCCCCTTATTCGTTCATAGCCCCTGTGTCGTGAAAGCAGAATACCTCAAGTCATTTAATAAAGTTTGCAGTCAAACATTCTGTTCAGATTTTTCCTAGACAGGTGAAATGAGACTCTTTTCTTAAGCAGACAAAAGCTGCACAGAAAAAGTAATCCTACTTGTTGCTTTCTACCCAGGCTTAAAAGGGTATATATTTTAATGACGATTTATTATAAGAATTCAACGGAAATCCTTTTGTCTCTTACTGAACATCGATTTGAAGACAGACAACATTTTAACATTGATAAATGTTTTATTTCATGTAATATGTAAATACAAATACGTAACTTAATATTAGTCACCAAATAATTTTATTACACATCAATACTGTTTGACACAAGTAAAATCAATTACACAATGAATACTCATAACTGAATAAAATTACAGAACCCTAATTTAGTGAAAAAAGTGGCTTAGCCATAAACAATTTTACCAGCGACATTAGTAAACTCACCGAATTTCCAGTTATCCTTCACTTAAGTTATTCCGAATTAATTATCGGAGTATTTTTTAAGTTGCGTACAAACTCAAATTTCACGCAAAGTAGTTTAACGGCCTAACATGCAAAAAAGTATACAACGCACATTTGTGAGGACAATTTTGGAACAATGTTGCAATGTTTTCACAACACACAGTGGTGAAAATACAGTACGGCTACGAACAAGTAGCCAACAGCATCGCCGTAAATATTAAAAAAGGTCTCAAACCTAACCAGAAATTTGAGATTTGAGATTAACAAAATAAATACATCCATCAACACATATTTACACATCAGATGACGTCAACACAACGTTTTAGCTTCCTAATAAGCTCTTCAATCATTTTTACAAGAGTTCTATAAGAGTGCAACATAAGCTACGGTTTGCGAAATGTGTTTGGCGAACAACTGGTGCAGTTAGAACTGGAGAGAGTTAAACGTACATTTTCATGTGAATTTTCTAGGTCTACATATGGGTTTACAATGCAACTGTTTTACTTATACAAACAAGCATATTACTTGAGATATGAACCCCAAGGAAATGTTTTGTTTTTCAGGCCAAGGGCAAAATACAGGGCGTTGACTGTGCACTGGCCAGTGGAAAGTCTTTGGCGCTCAGGAAAAGGGGAAAAGATCATATCCCTTACTTAGTGAGCGCACACATTTAGATTAACACCACGACACACACACACACAAACACACACACACACTTATGCACCAGCACACACACTTGCTCAGGGCCGATAAACACCCCCTGCAGTAGCCATATTCATGCTTTTCAGCTTGTTGTCCTTTTTCCATTTCATTCTCCGGTTCTGAAACCAGATTTTGATCTGTCGTTCTGAAAGGCAAAGCGCGTGTGCAATTTCTATCCGACGTCGACGCGTCAGGTAGCGGTTGAAGTGAAACTCCTTCTCCAGCTCCAGGGTCTGGTAACGCGTGTAAGCTGTTCTCGCCCTCTTCCCCTCCGGACCAGCCAGGTCTGAAAATAAGAAAATTCCAAAAAGACACATCATTAAAATGAACAAAACGTCATTAAAATGTAAATCTCACAGAATACTTAAAAATATTCACGCCCTCGAGACGTACACCTGTAGATACACGCAAAGCTCTTTCGGTTCACCTGAGTTGACATCTCACTCATACTGATGAACTTGGGCAATTTCAAACTATTTGGGCGCCAAATGTAAGTTTTAATGATAACTTTATCATCAATGGGCCCCATTCACCATGAGATATTAGTTCTTTAAACCCACTCACGCAGTTTTTGCTAAGATCCCGACATTCGCCAGTGTTGAGGGTTGAGATTTGTTCTTAGGTAAGTACGGAATCTACGAACGCCTAAGCAAGCACTCTTACACACATTTTATAAAATTTCGTGTTTGTGCAAAATATTAGCACATTATTGGGTTTCCACAGTTCTACAGTTGTATAATATTTTACTTTAAATATGCAAACTTTAATAATCATAAGAACGAAATTAATAAGACGTAGACTACTCTAAAGAATCAAATTTACCATAAAATTATATTGGTGAATGAGGCCCAATATTCGGAGGTTTTGAAGCATCAGAGATTTAACATAGCAGAAACTTCATATAGTGGAGAAATCAAATCTAGCAGTGCAGTGCTGTCTAACGTAAGAATAACGTTTCATATTTTTTTTACCGTGACTTAAATGAAGTTTTCGCATCCAGGGGTAGATCTGGGGCTGTCCTCCCTCGGACACACTCTGTGAAGTCGCCTGCGCACTTCCCGTCGGCTTCTCTTCCTCCATGCCGTTGCACGTTTTGGGGATGTCCTCACAGCCCGAAACCGCGCCGCCAATACCACCGACACCGCCACCGGGTTTGGAACCGACAGAATTAGCAACAGACATTTTCAGGGCGCAATGATGCGGCTCGTTAACAGGAGAACGGTCGACGGAGGAGCAAGCGAGAGGGTCAGGGGGAGGCGGCGGCGAATGCGGAGCGGCGTTAGTCGCCGTGACCGGTTGGTTGTACTGGGCATCGACAGGCGTCGCCGTTGGGCTCTGACTATATCTCTCGACTCGGTCACCGGAGGAGACGAAGTGGTCGCTGGTGGAGGATCGGCCGGTGCTGAGATCCATCCCATTGTATCCGTAACCACCACCGCCATACCTGCTGGAATGCATGCCCGAGTCCCGGTATTGGTCGGTTGAACTGTGATCTCCATAGTTATGTAACGGAAAGTCCGCGCCGTTTGGATAGCGACCGCAGAATGAATTCACAAAATAAGAGCTCATTGGTTGACAAGGATTGTCTAATTAAACGTTTAGTCGCTATTATTAACGCGGCCGTGGAGAGAGACAACAATAGCGTGTGTGTGCTTGATTTGTGTCTCTTGATGGTTTTGCGCGTCTATTGCGCCCTTGCACAATTTATGATGAATTATGGAAATGACTGAGACACAGACTTCATGCTTCTCTTACGTAGGCGCCCAAATATGGGGTACGGCTTGGAGTCACGTGTTTTTGTTGACCAGTCGTAAATCCTGTTCGATGACCTCCAGTGGTAAACTCGGGAGCAAGCAGGAAATCTGAGTGGAATTGTGTTTAAGGGCGAGAGTACAACTCCGAGCTCGTTTAGAATTTGGAGTTGCGCGCCACCCTTTGGTCAGAGGCGGGATTTTTTCTCGCAACGCCGCGCTCCCAAGGCGAGGCTGCGACAGGGTCATGCAGAGGTTAACGACTTTGCGGTAGAAAAATAATTGCTGCTGAAACAATGCGCGACGCCTTTGCCTGACCCCTTTATGAAAGACAAAAGCTGACTTTTTGTGTCAGAAGACGTGTTCTAAAATGACCCAAAATAATCTAATTTTTGCGATCGAAAAAAAACGAAATTCTTAAATACTTCTGAAATGCATTCTTCTTATTTTTTTTTAACTTAACTACCACCACTCTAAATAGGCAATATAACGCCATTTTGTGTAATGCTGAATAGCGTTTTATTATGGTCTACAATTAATCGTTCTGGCATACTGCAATGACACAATAAAAACTAAACAATGACAATTATGTTATTTATTCGCAATTAAAGCATCGACCCCTATTCCTCTGAAATGACGTTTTGATCAATAAAATCGAGAACAGCAAAAGAAACAAGAATTCGAAGAATACAGAGTCGTTCGGTACTCGCATAATAGTTGGGTTTATATGTAATATTTCTTTTATTGTGTAAATCCCAGCGATTAGAGAATTGTTATTATTTTTAGTGTCTGGACTGAGCACTGTTAGAAAAATAATGAACCAAATCACGTATATGTTAAGATATGTCTCAGCCAAACTGCCATACAGTAGAGCTTCTATATCTTATAATATGTATATCACCTAACGTCCCAGTGTTTTGTGCTTTGAACATAAAGTACGGTACTATCCACTGGAATGCGTTGCTGATGTTAACGCTGTAGTATAACCATTCGAGATGTACAACGGGGAAAGAAGCAAAAACTGAGAAGAGGATAAAGATAAAGATACTGAGAAAAGATGCTGTATATGGAAGTATCTTTAGAATGTAAGCAAAAAATGATAATTTAAAATTAATATTATGATAAACCAACAGGCTGTATTCCTAATATATCTGATTATATCTGATAGCAATGTTTCATTGAGTAATTGTAAAACTGTGTAATTCATAAGTGAACTTGTCTGATGTTGACCACTTTTGACTATTTCTCTAGGTTATCGTACCATCACCACATCTACTTTTACTTTTGACATTTTCAAGTAGCTACATTAGAACAAATCCCAAGTAGCCATTGAAATCTTAATATTTCAAATGAGAGACACAGCAAAATTAAAAATGCATAGGATGATGACAATAACGTTGATAAGGACGGTAACAATGACATTAAGGAAAAGAATTAAGCATTTTTCGTAAATGTTGCATATGTATTTCATAAACGTAACAATAGGCCTAAATATACATTCAGTAATTCAGAAGTAATTATCTGCCATGTTAATTACATAATTCAATATAATTCGATTCCATGTTAAAATATAGTACCCATGAAATCTCGATCGTTTCGAACAAATAACACGTATCGCAGGTAAACCAAATTTGATCCCACATCACGTAAAGCTGCAAAATGCAAAAGCTGAACTGGGGCATTAAATCAAAACCTCAATAGTAGTGAGAAAATTTATAAAGCGCCATAAAGGTCAACAAAAACACTTCCAGCCCGCACGAACGAGAAGTCAGCAACGTGCATACACATCAAACCAGCAAACCCGCAGCTGATACAGAAAGCTGCACTGTAGTCTGCGCTATAGCGCCACCAGGTGGTGGTGTTATGGTGAGCCTCTTCAACAGAACCAGACACTGCCATATATGTCACTTTATCAAAGGCCAAAAGTATCGCGACGCAACGGCGTCATTGCAACATGAAATATAAACACACTCATTTTTTAGAAAGCCTGTGGATAAAATGTACGACCCTTCTACCACTTTCATTAATAATAACAATAACAATAATAAATCGCAAGATTGATTTTTGTATTAATTATTAATTTACGTATCTTAGTGTTCTTGCATTTAATCTCAATAGAAATACATCTGCAGTAACAAAGTATAAAAAGATTTTTCTTACCGGTCATGGTCATCGCTGCTCCAAAGTCAAGACTCGAACCGAAGCAGCTGGCCACGTGTCGTGAGATGTCTGACAGCTGTCTGACGTCCTGTTACAAAAATCGGAGAAGCTTTCTGCTCCACCCGGAGTCGAGTCTGGACACATCTGCAAGCAGAACACTGTAGAAAAGGCAGGAAGAAAAACAAGAGTAGAAGCGGGAGAGCGGAGAGGGAGGAATGCAGCAGCCGCGTTCTGGCCGAGAGGAAACGCGCTCATAAAAACTTCACGTCCGAGGGACCTTCATATCACATGACCGCCGGCAGCCAATAGGGAGGCGTAGGGACTCGTAAAGTTGTGCGGCATAGTTGTAAATTTTCATAAACAACAACAGATTTATGGTGGCGCTCTCGGTTGGAGGAGTGGGGAGGGAGGAATGATGGAGCAGGGAGGAGGAGGAGCGGGAATTTTGCAGGGCGCCATGTTATGATTATGGAGGAGGAGAGTCTTTGCGGAGGTTCATTCAGGTTATACAGAATCACAGATGTGATTGTGGATGAATGAAAGCAAATCTGTCCGTCGTCCATCCGGTTATACCTGCTGTTTAATTGCAACTTCCTACAAACCTACCCGAAATAACACCTCTCAATAGTTGGTAGTATCATATTTTTTGGCAATGGCTATATGTGGTATAGTATTTGCCATTTAAACAGCATTATTCCTCGAGTATATTGTCTGTTTGACAATGCTTCCACTAAAGTAGAAGTTCTTTTAGTTGAAAATGTATTTATTTATTTATTTATTTATTTGTCTTGTGAGGACTGGAATGTAAAAGATAGAGGAAATCTTGAGATTTGTCAGGTTTTTGCAGCTTCGTGGGGACGTTATCAGATTTTGGGGTGGACGTAGGGACCTAGTTGTTCCCCAAAAGATGGGCAGACCTGAGGTTTTCTCTCTAATTTCAGTAAAAATAAAAGCAATTAGCGAAAGAAAGATTAATGTTAGAATTGGGATAAGGGTTAGGTGTAGAAATCTAGCTGTAGTATTGTTAAGTACCTCGCAAAGATGTAAGATTGCGTAAGACCGTAAGTGTGTGTTGTTGGGACCTGGTGCTGGTAAAGGCCTAATCTTGATAAAACACTGTAAATCTTGCAAGATTTGACATTATTTACAAAACAGTATATTATATTGTATATATAAATAAATATGCCTCCTCATAATATTGTAAAATATTATGGGGATGAGGCATAATTATTTCTTTGATTATCAAAAAGCATCATTCAACCGTACTGACTTTTAAGATGGTATAACTGAATCCAAAATATATAAATACATTGCAGAATTACATACATATAGGTGATGAACTAAGAGTTTTTTGGACAGTCTATAAAAATATCCAATACGTTTACATTTCTTTTAGTTTCTACCTTTCATATTTATTTTAGATCTAACGTGCAGGAATATCTGCATTCTCACATCCCCAAAAAAGGCTCGGACAGCAATTACCTGCAGTATTGTGATGTTTTTACCTATTTTTTTCTGATTGTGTGTGGAAGGTCAGGGCTGTGGTTACAAATCTGTGATGAATACGGTCCTCCACAAAAACGACATCAGCCATTCGAGTCAACAGTATCGACTTATTTATTAATAACAGTCAAAGTTTACTTGAGTATGTGTCTTATGGAGTTCCTGGTCTGTGTGACTACGTGAGAACATCGAGCTGCATTATTAAGAAACATTCACAATATAAGAGGTTTTTTTCTATCGGCAGTTGATTTGTAGGACCAGAGTCCTTGGTGTCGTTTTTACGAGGTGTGCTGATTTATGATACCATTAGAGCCCGAGTTCACTCCAGCGTCCTGCTCACAGCTATTGGACTTCTGCAGTCACATGTCCACGTCTTGAGCTCTAGACAGCCAATCATCAACGTGGTGCATTTTGAACGAGTTTCAATAGCAACCTATAAAATTATGATTTTCTTATGCAGTACTATGAAGCCAGTGCAGCTTAAACTATTTATGTTTAAATAGTTTACACTACATAACTTATTGTTATAATATTGTTATAATTCTCTTTGCTGAAAGACCTAAGCCCTAAAATAACTCCTGATAATTTTCTAAATAATCCCGTTTACAACACGAGAGATTCAATGTGTACTTAAAATCACTAGCAAAATATAAAAACTACAGACATTAACCAATGAAACTTGTAATGCAGGGGAAATCTCAATTTAAGTCTTTCTGTTAAAAGTGATCCTATTATTTAAACGTTTTTTGATTTCTTCATATTAAACTTTTGTGTCAGATTGAATCGAAATCTATGGAACTCTAGATATGGAAATCTAGTGTAACTGAAAATGCCTTGCCATGAGGTTTATTTTTAAAGTAATGAATTCGTAGAATTATCATGATCTTAAATAAGGGATAAATTCAGTCTTAAGCTTCTTTTCTGCAAAATGTCTTTTATTTATACTGAAAATAGAGATATAATATTCTGTTCTTGATATTAACTACATGTTTAAAGTTGTTTTTTTGGTTGTTGGTTGATTTTTTTAAAGAAAATATAAAAATGGTAAAGATACACTTGCTTTTTAAACAGAAAAATAAGAAACGCTACCCTTGCTTATTGCAGGCTGTTGAACCAAGTGCATGGTCAACAAAGTAACATGCAAAGTATATTTCTTTGAAACACACTGGCTGGAAACATTATCCCCGTAGTTCATTTTAAAGACTTGAGAAATTTTTACCGTGTTAAATCCGTGAAATATGAAGGGGGATTTGGGGAATACACACAAACATACGGAAAGAAAACAATTTGTACGGAGGAGAAGAAATTTTGAGAATTAGGATTATCCGTGGACACGGCAACGGAATTAACGAGTTAAATTATTTTTAATTTAATCAAACTACGGCTCAAACAGTCACTCAAATAATCAGAGCAAGTTGCAGTTCGAGTAACTCTAAAGCTAAAAATATGATACTTAAGTTTAAGTGTACTGTATATTTATGTCTTTTTGTGACAAAACTAAAAATGCACAGTTAAAAATAAAACGCTAATTAAAATATTAAGAAGTGATAAGGAAAACAGAGAAGCACAACAGATCAAAATATGTTGGACAAATAGTCAACAAATTTTTCTTTTAATTCTAAAGGTCGTGGTTCCAAGATAAACTATATCGTTATGAACAATCTCTTTGATAATTTGAATATAAATAAATAAATAAATAAATATGCATCGTATTTACAGTATCTGTTTTTAAAAAGAGAAGAAACTAAGAAAAGTAAGATTTATTTATATTCTTAAATAAATACTCTTAAAAAAAGTGAGGAAAAAATAGGAATGCTTATTGGTCGTTTAGTGAATGATAGAAAATTTCTTTTCTTGATAAACACTCTTAAATAAAGTGTGATAAAAGGTCATTTGTTTGAATGTGGTTGTAATGTAATATATGTTCGCAGAAAGATATTATTTATATTAGAGCCCCTGAATCATGTCGAAAGTAGTTTAAAAAGTAAAAGGAACTACCGAGTAGGGTTCCTTAAAAAATTGTTCTTTAAAAGGTTGGCCATTAAAGCATCAGCTGTAGTTTAATGCATTGTAGCAAAAATAGTAATATTTTAAGATTGTCCGATTTTTATTCAGAATTTAGGAGTGTGACATAAGTTAACTAATTGATGGATTAGTTTGTATTGTTTATTATTATTATTATTATTATT
>JAVGVS010002157.1:0-12580 GCA_032718565.1 Distichodus sexfasciatus
GGTGTTCATCCTGGAGTTTGGGCATGGACACCTTCAGCATTTAGTGTGCGCCTTACTGTGGAAACTGAAAGCTCAGTGCCTGCTGTCACCAAGTCATGCTGCAGGTTTTTTGCAGTCACTCGAGGGTTTTGCGCCACCTGCCTTTTTAGAAATCTGGTGGCAGCTGTTAATAACCTCTTCTTTCTCCATGTCCAGGAAGTGTATCCACTTTTCCTTTAGCTTTAAACTTGCAAATCATGTTTCCAATGTTATCTCTAGTAACATTCAGTACCTTTAATATATTTTTGTATCCGTTTCCTTGTTTGTGCAATGATCTCTTCTCTAGACTTTTTTGGATAATTATTTTGACTTACCCATGTTTCTACCATGTAGTCAAACAACACTGTGATCATACATCTAACCAGTCTAGTTATTTGATGAGTTCTAGCTCACGTACATTTGATGCAGGTCATGAGGATTGTTGAGCTGTTTAAATCAAACCAAAAACTGGTTGCGGCAATTTTTCTAGAATAGAAACTTTGTTTAAATTATTTCACTCACAAGTGCATGCTCCGCTTGTGTTTCACACGGATGCTTATTAGTGATCCACAGCGTTTTACTTAGTAGACTAAGTAAGAATTTGTTTTAGATGGCACTGAAGTTAAAAGTCAATTGGTTGTTTCAGACTTTCAGTCTTTATTATATATATTTTTAAAAAGAACTTTTCCGACTACTCAATTAATTGATGAAAAAACTCATAGAATACTCAATTACAAAAAATAATCGATAGCTGCAGCCCTAATGACAACAGCACATTGATAGCAATGCCTAGTATGTTGTGCGCTCTGATAGCCAACGTGATGTGCCACAGAGCCAAGCTCAAGTTCATGGCAATCACATGTCGGTTAGCATACACACTACCTCATAAACTGAAATACACATTACTTTATTAGTTCTTCCTGTTGGATTAAAGTTAAAAGTCACATTCATTTCTGATAGGCCACATATGCTGAAATTATTATTTCTTAAGTGTTGCAGGTGTGAGAGCCCGGCCCAGACCAAGGGAGGAGTCCGCCTCATCAGACTCCAGCTCCAGATCTTCGCAACAACCTCAACTCACCAGATCTACGTCACCAGAGTATTAACCTATCATAGACAATTTACCGGTATTTAAAGACCCTCAGTTACGACAGTTCTTTGTGAAGTATTGTTATGCCTAGAGCTACATACCAAGCGTTCCTTTTGCCCTCCCTTTGCCTGTTTCCGTTTTGACCCTTGCTTGCTGTGTTTGGATTACCCCTCTGCTTCTGGCGATTTGGATTTGGTTGCTCCGCGGACTGCGTTTTCTGGTTTTGAACTGTGCTATAATGAACCCTCGTTTTTTCTTCAAATTGATCCTGTGCCTGCGACCTGGTTTTGTCGACTCTTTGCAGAATTTCAAACTTGTTTATCTCAATATCAATCCGTATAATCTAGATTTTAAAAAAGAGCAGTTCGGGATACATTTCACTGCGTGTGACAAATAAAGAATCTTGAATCTTGATATGTCAGTGATGATCTCCATTCTTTATTGTGAGTTACTGTGTATCTTAAAGGAGCTATATGTAAGAAATGTCATAAAAAAAAGTAATCATAAAAGTAATCATAAAATTAACCTAATATTATTCACCAGATATTGAGTCATGTTCATTTGAAATACAGATCTCACTGACAAAAGTAGTACAGCCAGAATATTCACATTTTAAAATGTAAAACCATTTGGTGCTCCAAAGTAATCATAATGACTAAAAAACCCTGTGTTGCTGACCATAAGATTAGGGTTTTAACCCCAGAAACTACCATTGGGCCCCTGAGCAAGGCCCTTAAGCCCAAAATGCTCTAGTGAGACTGTCTCTATAACTGGGAAATCAAGTGTATACTGTGAAGTATAAACGTAAAGTATACCTGATTTGGAGTGCTAGTCCGGGATTGATAAGTCGGTGCCTGATACGGCCTATCAGCGATGGATACATTCCAACTAGCTCAATCACAGTCACATGTCTCAGGTCTAGGCCACACTGTGCATGCTGAAAGTAACACAAACATGACTTTTCATTTAAAAAAAGAAGCATTTAATTACATTTCTTACAGTTTGAGTCATTTTAATTAGGACTGACCAAATTGTAGGTAAATATCACATCTTAAGTTTTCCGATCTAAATTGCAATTGCAATTTGATTTCAACAGTCAAGCTTCAGCTCAATAGTCCGCTTTTTTACCGCTGTTGTCTCTTCTAAATTTGATCGCTGACCATCACATAAGGAGGTTGACAATTATTGAAACCATTATTGTACATCTTAATTCAGAAATCAATTTTAACAAGAAGTTATCTGTAAGGATTGTGGTGGGGAACAAAAAGGTTTTTACCTGTAAATTAGACATCTGGAATCTGTAGTAATGATTGGCAGCTGTGGGGGCAGAGATGATAAGAAGGCGGCGTTTCTCATAGAACTGGTCAAGAAGTTCGGCAGCAGACCGCACCCCAACATTTATGTTCATAGCTGTGATTCATACAAAAAGATTACAATGCACATAATTATACGAAACCTGTACATATAAAGTACTTTAAGCAAGGTACAAAAGGAAAGAGAAAATATAGAATATATAACAATACACCTGGTCTTGAGAGTAAGTTTTATCCTACTCTTTGTAATTTGTTATAAAGTGTGTTGGTAATATGGTGCTCCAGGACCAGCCTTATTGATGAATCTTTGTGTGGATTCTGGTGTGAAAGTATTTAATTCATTAAATTTTATTAACAACAGACATTGACACAAAGCGCCTTACATACAAAGTACTTTGCATGATCTGATTTACTACTATTTACAATGTTTTACTATTATTCGCTACAATTTCACTTTCTAGCGAGCATTCCAAACATATGGTAACATGCAGAAGGAACAAAACTGGGCTCCAAGGTCCCAGAAGAAGCATGACAACCTAAACCAAACAACACCCATAAATCAAATCTGAATCAGACAAGCTTTAAAACAGTTATACTGTGATACTGTGCAGACTTCTAACTGAGGCAAAGGTGGATAAACAGTGCATGGACAGGGTGTGAAGGGTCCTTCATCATACTAATGTCACTAGAAGACTGCTGCCAACGATCTTCTGCTTGGACTTAACTACCTGCAGCGGGGCAAAGTCCACACCACACAGTGAGAATACTCTCCAAGGTACACTTGTAAAAAGAGGTAATGAAAAAAAAGAAGAGGTGTCCACTGTAGTGAGAAATGTTTTGTCTTTGGTCAGCATCACAATCACAGATGTGTATCTAGTCAAGTATTTGTTTGCCTGTTACAATATTTGAATAATAAGCTAAGCCTTGTGGCAAGACAGAAGACGCTCGACTTGACAGTTGTGCAAAAACAGGCCGACAGAAGCTTTCAAATCCCACATATTCTTAATGGGAGAAAAAGAATGGGTTTCTATGAGGAAAATAAGCAACACAAAAAAGGATGAAAAGGACAAGTGCCGGTCATAATGACATCATATGATGCAGATATTCGAATCACATCAAATTTGGTGGCTTTGTGAAGACCGGCAGCTGTGCGCTAAAGTGTCGAAATTTGAGCTTCATGTTAGTCTATGGGGAAAAAACACCAAAAAATGAACAGAACTCATGAACTAGTGCACGTCAAAAATGTGTATAATATAGTGGACAAATACAAATGCAACCGTAAGAGGTCACAAGCCAGTGATTCCCTGTGCCGGTCCGAAGATAGGCTGATGAGTCTGAAGCTTGAAGTTGAAGGAATAATGATCAATTAATTCACTTCCGGTAGCGGCTAACAGCGCTCCAGCAAATTCAGTGCTTTTACAGAAATTTTCGTTCGTATTACTTTTTGTTTCCTTTTTGTTTGTGATCGAGTTACGATGTGTATCACCTACGACAGACATATCCTGCTCGAAATCAGAAAAAAATGCACAATTCCACCGCCAAATCTGGCGTTGGAGACGCTACAGAGCCTGGGCGAGACGGCGAGGCGCAGCTGGCCAAAACGCAAACGTTGCCAATGTAAACAAAAGCTGGGGAAGCTTGCAGGGGCCAGCACGAGGGTAAAAGCTAACCCGGCCCGACCGGCACTTCCATCTGTCCTGCTCTCCAGCATCCGCTCACTGGACAATAAAATGGACTATCTGTGGCTCCAGCAGTCAAGCCAGCGTGAAATAAAGAACTGCTGCGTCTTTGTTTTCACGGAAGCGTGGCTGAACGCGGACATCGCGGACTCAGCTATCCAGCTAAACGGGCTAGCACGCTATCGGGCCACGCAATCGAGAAGCCTCTTTGTCCGGTAAGAGCCGCAAAGGTGGTTTGTGTGTCTTCATAAACAAACTCTGGTGCACGAACTGCTGAAGTGAGTCGCCACTGCTCACCACAGATAGTGTTTTTAGTCGTAACGTGCCGCCCGTTCTACCTGCCGAGAGAATTCTCCATGGTGCTAGTCGTAGCCATGTACCTGCCGCCTAGCGCTAATGCTAACCTGGCGCTAGCCGAATTGTACGAGGCTATTAACAAACTCCAGACGGCGCACCCGGACGGATTTTTCATCATTGCCGGCGACTTCAACCACGCAAACCTAAAGTCAGTTCTCCCCAAATTCCATCAACATGTAGACTTTGCTACGAGGGGGAAGAACTGCCTCGATAAAGTTTACACCAACGTGCATGGTGCCTACAAAGCAGCAGCGTGCCCACACATCGGCTCTTCTGACCATGCTACAGTGATGCTGCTGCCCACATACTCAACGCTGCTGAAACGCACGAGACCTGCCACGAAAACCGTCAGAGTCTGGCCCAGTGGAGCTGTCTCAGCACTCCAGGACTGTTTTGAGTGCACAGACTGGAATGTTTTTAAAGAGGCGGTGATGTACGACGGCTGCATTAACCTGGATGAGTTTGCAGAATCTGTGACCTGTTACATCAGTAAATGCATAGAGGATGTTACCGTCTTAATGAACGTCACCACTAGAGAAGCCAACAAGAAGCCCTGGTTCACAGCACAGGTGCGGGCACGGCTAAGAGAGAGAGAGAGATGCTGCTTTACGGTCTGGTAATAAAGCTGCTCTCAGAACAGCCAGAGCTAACCTCTCTCGCTCCATCCGACAAGCAAAGCGAGCACACGCACAAAAGATCCAGAATCACTTCAACGACACAAAAGACTCTCGCAGTTTATGGCAGGGCATCCAGGCTGTCACTCAGTACAAGACAGCACCAAGCAGCCGTGAGGGGAAGCACAGGAGCTCCTCAGGGCTGCGTTCTCAGTCCACTCCTGTTCACACTCCTGACCCACGACTGCACCACCCTGCACAGCTCAAACCACATGATCAAATTCGCCGACGACATGATGAGTCGGCATACAGAGGTGAGGTTCAGCGGCTGGCTGCCTGGTGCAGTGAGAACAACTTGTCGCTGAATGTGGACAAAACCAAGGGCATGATTGTCGACTTCAGGAGAACTCGCCCCACCCACTCACCACTCAGCATCCAGGGTTCAACGGTTGAGACTGTAAAAAACACCAAGTTCTTGGGAGCTCACATCTCAGACGACCTCACCTGGACCACCAACACCACCTCCTTAAAATGTATATTTTGTATCCTATTTATATATTGTTTATTCCATGTGCCCTATCTGTTCTTTGTTCTCTATTTCTTGTTGCACTGTGTAAACTGGAGCCACGTCTTCTCGTCTCTCTGTATATCTGTACAATATATAGAAGACATGACAAAGTTTACTTTGACTTTGGTTATGCCCCACAGGTAGGATGTGAGCTAGAAGAGAAGCAGAATTTCTGGAGTGAGCTAGATGATTTGATGCAGCGTATCCCCAGAGTTGAGAGAGTGGTAATTGGTGCAGACTTTAATGACATGTTGGTGAAGAGAACAGAGGTGATGAGGAAGTGATGGGCAGGTTTGGTATCCAGGATAGGAACGAAGAGAGACAGATGGTGGTAGACTTTGCGAAAAGGATTGAAATGGCTGTTGTAAATACTTTCTTCCAGAAGAGGCAGGAACATAGGAACTTATAAGAGTGGAGGGAGGAGCACACAGGTGGATTACATTTTATGTAGACGTCATAATCTGAAGGAGATTAGTGACTACAAGATAGTGGTAGGTGAGAGTGTAGCGAGACAGCATAGGATGGTGGTCTGTAGGGTGAAACGGATGGTGAGGAAGATGAAGAGAACAGAGGTGGAGCAGAGGATCAGGTGGTGGAAACTGAAAAAAGAGGAGTGTTGCGAGGTTTTCAGGGAGGAGTTGAGACAGGCTCTTGGTGGCCAGGAGGTGCTCCCAGATGATTGGACAGATACAGCTAATATGATTAGGGAGACGGGTAGGAGGGTACTTGGTGTGTCATCTGGAAGGAGTAAAGTAGATAAGGAGTCTTGGTGGTGGAACGAAAAAGTCCAGGAGCATATACAAAGAAAGAAGTTAGCTAAGAAGTGGGACACTGAGAGGACTGAGGAGAGTAGACAGGAGTACAGGGAGATGCAGCATATGGTGAGGGTAGAGGTGGCAAAGGCCAAACAAAGGGCGTATGATGACCTTTATGCTAGGTTGGACAGTAAGGAGGGAGAGAATGATTTGTACAGGTTGGCGAGGCAGAGGGATGGAGATGGAAAGGATGTGCAGCAGGTTAGGGTGATTAAGGATGGAAATGGACTGACAGGTGCCAATTGTGCGATGGGAAGATGGAAAGAGTACTTTGAAGAGCTGATGTATGAGGAAAATGAGAGAGAATGTGGAGTAGAAGAGGTGACTGTTGTGGATCAGGAAGTAGCTGAGATTAGTAAGGATGAAGTGAGGAAAGCTTTGAAGAGGATGAAGAGGGGAAAGGCAGTTGGCCCTGATGACATACCTGTGGAGGTATGGAAGTGTCTAGGAGAGGTGGCAGTTGAGTTTTTGACTAGGTTGTTCAATAAGATCTTGACGAGTGATGAGATGCCTGAGGAATGGAGGAAGTGTTCTGGTGCCGAAGACTGCGTTACGATGAAGCTGAATAGCGGCATCTAAACTTCCGAACTCAAAAGAAGATGCTACAATGTTTATATGAAATAGGAACGAGCGCAGAATTTCCCTGACACTTTTCGTAACTTAGCAACAACAAGAGCCGAGAAAGTGCTTTGGAAGTGAGGTTTTGATCCACTCTCAGGGTTTTTTTTTTACGCTGCGTTCAGAGTGCTTTAAGTTGAAATCCGTTCAACTTCTAGAACAGCGCTTTGCTCATCAACATCACTTCTCTCTTGCTAGCCAATCAAAATCGAGGAAGCATTAGTCATAATGTAAATATAAGCCAGGCTTCTAACTTCTTTCTTTTGTCTGGAGCCCTGAATGTGTCAACAGAGTAAGTTTTGCTGACTTTTAAGTTGCCTGTGTTAACTATGCAGTACATTTCATTTCCTTTATCTGCTTATATTTACATTTTATCTAATGTGATGACACTTTTTTGTTACAACCAGAAAGATCTGTTTATTTTTGGTGTGGAATAGCCTTGTGTTAATGATTTCATATTTAGCCTTATTATAGCCTTATTATAATCTGCAAAGGAGAAAATAAAATCTGCCTCCCAAATAATTACATCTAAGAATCTAAGAAGTGTCAGTACTGGCAAAAGCACAAATAAAAATACTCGTACTCGTATCGGCTTGTAAAAAAGTGGTATCGGTGCATCCCTAATGATTACATAGGTAGAAGTAGGGATGTCACGATTAACCGGTTTCACGATTAACCGCGATTTAAAACGGCATGGTTAATTAATCGTAAAGGCTTCTCAACACTGTGTTTCTGTTGGCGCTCTTAAAAACGTAGATTATAACAGTGCTATCAACAGATTGGCAGGACTCGCCTGGAACGAAAACGTTTCACCACCAGAGTTGCACTTGTGCTAGAAACACAGACTGTAAAATCAGCGAATGACAGCTCACTTGACCACGCTAAACAATGGCAGAGGAAAAAACTGAAAACGCTTTATTTCCACCAAAGAAGCAACTGACGTCTGCCATACAGAGAATACAGCTCAATTCTTAGATGCATCATAACTCGAGAATGCGCCCGGACAGTCAGCAGCAGCAGGAGGAGGAGGAGGAGGAAGACAAAGAAGTCCAGCACGGCGCGGACGCCGACACACAAACACACACACATAGAGCTGAAACGATTATTTGAATAATTCTATTACAAAAAATGGTCAAGGTAATTTTTCCAGAATCAAAGCTTCGTTTAACTCATTTCACTCACTAGTGCATGCGCCGCTTGTGTTTCACACGGACGCTTATTAATGATGCACTATGTTTTTAGAGGCATGATCGAGACAAGACCTGATCCCTCAGTATGTGAAAGTATTCGTGAGATACTCCATGCACAAAACAGAAGTAAACACGTAAAACCCCATAAATTAAATTTTTGCAATGTAAACACGCGCCCTGTGTTTGTGAGCGCACGAGCGCCCGCGATAACGCCATTACTCGCTAAAACGCTCAGTTTAAGCATCCCCTTTATTACAGACAAAACGCATATGTAGCTGATAAATAACCACAACAACCAGCATTCTACAATACAGCCGTTTATTGAGTTTCCCGTGGAGTTTCCATAGTTTATTCCGTAATGCGTGCTCAACGCTTTATTGTGACACGGCGCCAAAGGGCGCGCAGGGGGTTGTGGGAAATGTAGTTAGCCTTTCTCTTCCAGAAAGGCCAAAAGCAGCTCATTTTATAGGCCAAATTGGTTCAAAATGACCAAAAACTTCAGTATTTCTTAATTTTCAATTACTCAGATTTTTTTACTTCAATTTTGTTATAGTGTAATCAATAGGAAAGAAGAAATACAGAAAATGTATTTATCAAAAAATTTTATTCTATATTCTGATGGATACCGAACGGATTAAGAAGTGTAAGAAGCTTAAATTTAATTCTAAAGAAAAACTTTATTTTTATTTTTACTTTATTTGTTTATTTTTGTTTTCACTATGATGCATCACTGTTTACATTATTATTTATGTTCCAAAAGGCACTATCCATTTGTTTATGTTCCATTTATGAACAGTATTGTTTTTTTTTAAAAGACAGCAGTAAATAAAAGGTAAAAACCTCTAAAGAATGTGATTGTCTACATTGTGAAATAATCGTGATAATCGTGAAACCGTGATTATTCCCCAGGCGGTAATCGTGTCATCAAAATCTATAATCGTGACATCTCTAGGTAGAAGGATGCTGAGGTTGGAGCCACCAGGCAGGAGGCTGAGAGGAAGACCAAAAAGGAGATTTATGGATGCGGTGAAAGAGGGCATGAAGTTAGTTGGTGTGAGGGTAGAGGATGCAGAAGATAGGACTAAATGGAGACAGATGATTCGCTGTGGCGACCCCTGAAAGGAAAAGCCGAAAGAGAAAGAAGAAGAAGATAGTGGACAAATACAAAATAATATTATACTATGCTTGGGGTAAGTTAAGAAGAAATTAAAGCCAAGAACATGATAAAACAGGAAGGTCAAGATTGGGTTTCGCTCTAGTCTAAGGGCCTTGAGAGGACAGACAGAATGTGCTAGAGGGGAGTTGTTTGGGGCTCACTCTTTGAGGTTGTGTGAGACTGACCTTGCTGCAAAGTGGATGGAATAAAAATCG
Organism: Distichodus sexfasciatus; assembly: GCA_032718565.1. NCBI lineage: Eukaryota > Metazoa > Chordata > Actinopteri > Characiformes > Distichodontidae > Distichodus > Distichodus sexfasciatus. The sequence goes on from JAVGVS010002157.1 coordinate 9,634, forward strand.
GACAACACCAATGCATTCTACAATACAGCCGTTTATTGAGTTTCCAGTGGAGTTTCCATAGTTTATTCTGTAATGCACACTCAATGCTTTATTGTGACACGGCGCCAAAGGGCGCGCAGGGGGTTGTGGGAAATGTAGTTAGCCTTTCATGCATTGTAATCACATAATTAAAACATTGTGTGTTAATTTACCATCCAATCACACTTAGGAAAGCTGATTTGCTTTGCTTCCACTCGCAGTGGGGGACTGGAGCCTATCCTGGGAATTTATGGGCGCAAGACGGGAAACAACCACGGGCAGGCGCCAACACACCGCAGGGCTGAATCGATTCAGAATCGTCCAAGTCCTGCATTGCGATGCATCTATGAATCAATTTTTCTCCCCACTCCTATTGCTGATGTGTTGTTTTATTGGTGTCAGGCATACAGATCTTGTATTTTCAGATGCTGCTTCAAGCTCTCAGTGTGACCAGATGATCGGCAGGGGAATAGACAGGAGAGACCACAAAAGTGTTTCAACAAACTGTTTTTATTTTATTTTATTTTTTTTCCTTTTTTCTGCTTTTCCTGAAAATATACAAAGTTTGCAAGGCGATGTGTGCTAGACCCTGTTCAAACTTTTCTCCACAGACATGTTATCGTACATCCCTTCCCTTCTACCCACGAGGCAACCCCACTGACATGAACAAATCAATTGTACTGTCTTTCCTCTTGTCGTGTTCATGAGAAAGGGGAATTAACAGCAAGCTTCAACATCTTTCTTCCAGCTAAAGCTATAAATTACTTCACATCTTCACAAATATCAAGTAATATAAGTAGATGGTTACACATAAGTATAAAATAAACGATATACATACAGACAATGGCTTGAAAACCAAGAGATGGAGAGCAGATGCAAGTGGATTGTCAGCTCTCTTTAACAAAATACTAGAACTTGCGCTGCCTAGCACTTCCTGTGATGTCATGATTTCAACTATATACAAGACTTCACCAGGCTAAGAGGGCGCTAAAGTAAAAAAAAAAAAGCTAAATATGCAGCACAACTTTAACAGCACACTCCCCGCCTGCCATGACAGAACGCCTAAACATCAACTAGTAATTTCTAAAGTCTTATTCGGATGGAAGAAGGAGAAAAGGTTTGGACAGGGGTCTCAGAAGTACTTTTGTCCCTTCTTTGCTAGAAACCTTCACTTCCACTTTGCGAACCTTGTCATCATTGCTGGGGAGCACTTTACTGACAGTTCCAAGGGGCCATTCATTCCTTTGTAGCTGCTGGTCTTTGACAAGCACAATGTTTCCAGGCTCCAGATTACGCTGACTGGTGTGCCTCTTTCTTCTCGCCTGCAGAGATGATATATACTGTTTTCTCCATATGCTCCAGAATGTTTGTGCCAGATCTTGCACTTGATGCCACTGCTGCTTGAATAGTCTTGGGTACGAGAGTTATCAGGTGGAGCTGACGGAACACCCACCTTCTGAGTCAGGAGTGTGGTAGGGGTAAGTAAAGTAGGTTCCCCTGGATCAGAAGATACGGGCACAAGTGGCCTGGCATTAATGATAGCCATCACTTCTGCCATTAGTGTAGTAAGCACTTCATGTGTTAACTGTGAGTGTCCTAGTTGCCGAAACATTGAGTCAAGGATTCTTCTATCATCCTTTCCCATGACCCGCCCATGTGGGAGGCATGGGGAGGGTTGAAGACCCATGAACAACCCTGTTCTGCAAGGTACCTCTCAACAGAAGTGGGATCAATGTTGGATGGAATCTTGAGCTCAGCAGACACACCAACCAAGTTTGTTCCTCTGTCCGAGTGAATTTGTTTCACTGGACCCCGTATGGCCAGGAACCTCCTCAGAGCATTTATGAAGCTTGATGTATCAAGAGACTCTATTACTTCAATATGGACTGCTCTCACAGTCATGCAGGTAAATATTACAACCCATCTCTTGCTATAGGCTAAACCACCCCTTATCTGGCATGCCACAACACTCCAGGGACCAAATACATCCAGACCAACATTAGTAAATGGAGGGTCCATGGACAGGCGATCTGCTGTCAGATTGGCCATTTTCTGCGTTTCAGAGGTAGCATGAAGTTTACGGCAGGTGACACAGTGATGAAAGGTGCTGCTTACACACCTTTTCAATCCTACAATACAGTATCCTTCTGTGAAAAGGCATCCTTGGTGCAGCGTTTGATCATGGTAGTGTCTAACCAGCAGAGTTGCAATATGGTGCTTACTGGGAGTGATTATGGGGTTCTTCTCCTCTGGCTGAAGCTCTCCTTCCCTCACTCGGCCACCAACTCTGAGGAGATTGTCCCCATCAATGAAAGGATCGAAGGTAATGAGAGGACTGCTCGAAGGTATCTTTTCATTCCCTCTTATACAGACCAGCTCCTTCTCATACACCTCTTCCTGAACAGCTCGGATAATGGTTCGTCTAGCCTGGCTGAACTGCTCAGATGTGCATGCTCCCTGACATAGATGCTATCTTTTATGGTCACTGTTCTTTGTATTGGAATGGAAATTCTGAACAATATGGCAGAGATGTGGTATGGCACAAGTCAAGGAATGCCATGAGGAAAACTTGGAGAAACGATGAGATCCAAGCTGTTTGATGGTAGCCTGGGTTTTAAGTGTGGAAATCTGAGGGCATCCATCGACATCCATGTTTGGATCAACAAGCGCGAAGGTATCAGACTCCAGGGATTCTTGGACAGGCTGAGTTAGAAAAGGAGGACCACTGAGCCAAGTGACGTCTGAAAGTTGTGCAGCAGGTACAAACCTGGTGGCACAGTCATTGACTTTCCATCTCTCCTGGCAATGGGGAATCCCAGTCACATTTCCTGTTTGTGAGTTCCCCGAGGAGGGACTTGCTTTCAATTGTGACTGGAGCAGCAAATCCTATCGGGTCATACACGCTGTTCACCAATGGCAGAACACCTCG
>JAVGVS010002158.1:0-12577 GCA_032718565.1 Distichodus sexfasciatus
TAAGACGGGGCCTTAGTAAGAGATTCGTGCGAGAGATAAAAATGAATAAGGTTTGTGTTTTATTTTTATTCACAGACGTATGTCTATATTATTATTATTCAGCGACGTGTCCCTGATTCCACGGCTAATCGAAGTTAAGTGTTGAGCTTGAGCGAGCTTTAGCAACAAGCCTTGAGGCTGCAACCCATAAAGCAGATTTGAATGTAAAAACCGGTGTGGCCTCGGATTTGGGAAATATTTGTTTGTTTGTAGGCTTTGCAAATTAGCGTTCGTTAATAATTCACAATAATGAGCTGACAGTCTCGGGGTTCGGCTTGTTACTGATGATATTATCTGAACATTTGAGGAAACTGATTACGTCGTTCATTCACTCGAAAGAAGTCGTTAATAAAGGCTGAGATGCAGAACGATAAAGGTCATTAAGGACCTGCATAATGAATCTGTCCCTCTCTATCCATCTCTCCCTCTGTTCATCATCCCTCTCTCTCTCTCTCTCTCTCTCTCTCTCTCTCAGTGATTTCTGAAGTCTTTACATCAAAACACACACACACGTCACACACCCCAAGAGAGTCAATATTAACATAAACCTAGTACACAAACATCTCTCTCTCTTCTCTTCCTCCGCCTATCATTTCCTTTCCTTCTCTCCCCTTCCACATTTTCTCCTCCCCGTCTCTTTTCCCTCTCGTTATCACTGTTTCTTCTCCTTTTCTCTGTCCTTCCTTTTTTACCACATTTCTCTCGGCCCTTCCTTCCCGAACTGTCTCTCATCCCTCCCGCCATCTCGTTTTCTCTCTTCCTCTCCTTCTCCCCTCTCCTCATCACTTTCTCTCTTTTCTCTATTCTCTCCCCTTTCACCTTTTTGTTCTCCTTGGCCTTCCACCACCACAACTCTCTCTCTCTCTCTCTCTCTCTCTCTCTTTCTTTCTGTCTTTCTCTCTTTATGTCTTTCTCTCTCTCTCTCTCTCTATCTATCTATTTCTGTCTTTCTTCTCTCTCTCTCTCTCTCTCTCTCTCTCTCTTTCTTTCTGTCTCTCTCTCTCTTTCTGTCTTTCTCTCTCTTTCTGTCTCTCTCTCTTTCTGTCTTTCTTTCTCTCTCTCTCTCTTTCCTACCGTATCAGTTTCTCTTCACACCTCTCCCTTCCTCCACCTCTCTCTACTTTCTTTTCCCTCTTTTTCTCTTTCCTCCACTCTCTCTTTCTTCTTCCGCACCGCTCTCTCCTTCACTGGTTTAGTGAATAGTCTTTCTCTCTGTCTGGCACCTCTCTATCTTTTTCTCACTCTCTCCCTTTTCCATTCTGTCGTTCCCCTCGCCTACCTCCCACCACCCTGACTCTCTCTCAGTCTCTCTCTCTCTCTCTACATATATAAATATAAACGTGTATATTCCATCTTTGACAAGAAAGAAGGAGGAAATCAGGTCAAGGTCACACACTCACACACACACACTGTCTCTCTCACACACACACACACACACACACACCTGTTTCGGGGGACTCGGAGGCTCTTTACATTTGATTTCAGTTTCAGGATTTTTGTAGCTGTTGTCCATGATAAAGCTCTGAAGCCTGAAAAAGAGAAAATGCTCCAATTAAGATCATCATCATCCACGTCATCATCATCATCATGCTCATCATCGTCATCATCTCTCCTTACACATACAAAACACACTCACAAATCAACCAATCAGCCTGGCTCTGCTGAGGATGACCCTTCCCACTGCTTAGTGTATAATAAGAGGTGAAAACACTGCATTTACCCCAAACACACACACTCACACACACACAGTCTTGTATTATTATCTTTATGAGGTCTTTCCATAGACTCCCATAATAACTAAAGTACATCATTTTACACCTACACCTAATCCTAACCCTAACCTTAACCTCGGTAACCAAAAGCACATCTTTTACCTCTTTTAGTTTCTCAAATAAAACAAGCACATTTTCTATAAAGTCATTTTTCCTCACGGGGACCTCTCAAATGTCCCCGCAAAGCCCCAAAAAACAGATAAAAGTGATTTTAGGGGACAAAAAGGTCCCCACAATGCGATAAATACATGGCCACACACACACACACATAAAGCTGCAATCCTTTTGACCAACAATACACACTGCATCCTCATTCATTCAGGATTCTTCCACAGCTGTGTTAAACACATGCCATTTCTCTGTGCAAGCTTTCCACATAAAACACACACTCCCACAGTAATGATCTGTGTCTCGACTCTCCACAGCACCATGGGGGAGACGGAGACACACACACACACACACACGCACGCACACTGCAGGAGCACTGAAAGCATAAGGCATTAATAACGTGACAGGCGTCTGGCCCCCGCTGAGAAGACACACGGCACTGACGCCTCCTACTGCTCACCAGCAGAAACAACAGTCAAGAGCTGTCAGAAAACACACATCCAGCAAGCAGAAACCGGGTGGGAGCGTTACGTGAGATTTTCAGGGGGGAATTGTTACAGCTGACAGATCAGACCTCTGTGTTTTTAATGTATGCCACCGGGTGTATGTATGTTCCTATGTTCCCAAAGGAAGAACATCATTAAAAAGATGTTAGGAAACACACAAAGCCACATGAAGACATGAACATATATATGTGACCCTCCACGGCAAAACCAGTCGCTTGTCGCAAATTTTCAAAATTGAGTTATTATGTTGTCATGAAAGGGCATAAATCAATTTCTCAAAGGGGAGAAATCTGCCTTTGAAGTTGACTATCGACGTAGCACTCACAGACGCTTGCTGCAGTCCCGACTACGTTTGTATTTACAGTAGCCTACGCTGCATTCACAGCCACACGGATAGCCTACCTGCGTTAGGTTAACTGAACTCGGGAGACGGAGATGGATTCCGGAGAAATATCTTCACGCTAGTCCGGTGGATTTACTGTAAATATTGAAGTAGGCGGTCAAAACAGAAACTTTTAACATTCGCTGGAATTCGAATTCTCACCTCAAAGAGGTCCGCGTTTTTGGGATGGAAAGGAGAAGTTTGCAGTGAAATTTATTCCAACAGTACAGTATAGACCTTCCACTGTTTCAAAACACTAAAAACCAAAAATCCCAAATTTTACCCCACGCAACATAAACGCTCGTTTTTCTCGGAAACCGAGAAGCGACTGGTTTTGCCGTGGAGGGTCACATATTGTTTTCATTTACTTTTGCCCTTTATGTTCAAAGTATGCCACTGTGTGTGTGTGTGTGTGTGTGTACACCCATGTTCACAAATAGGATTAATTAAAAAACACAAGAAAAACCACACAAATAGCTCCGGAAATTTACCGGGCAGGAGAATTAATACGGGCACGGCAATACGACCGACCGTGAGTCAATATCACAAAGAATCGAGCCTTGATTAGGTTTAATGAATGAATGCATTTTTTTTATTTGTTTTTTTGCCCAGACATGGGTCACTGACTCGTTGTGTGTGCTGTAAATGTGCTCAAATGTGGAATATATTTATGGGGCAGTTGGTGGCGTAACGTTAAAGCGTTTGCCCTGTAATCAGAAGGTTGCAGGTTCGAATCCAGGGCCATTTAAGGTACCACTGAGGTACTCATGAGCAAGGTACCGTCCCCAAGCACTGCTCCCCGGGCCCTTGTTAGCTGCCCGTTGCTCCTTCACGGATGGGTCAAATGCAGAGGTCATATTTTGTTTGTGGTGTGCTGTGTTCACAAAGACAAATAATCCCTCGCTTTTACCTTAAAACTCCTCTTTTTTTAAGATGTCATAAAGGCAAACCTGCTTAAATTTCATTTACAGTCTTTTCTCAACATGTTTTCTTTTATTTTAGTTTTTTTTGTGAGACTTTAATCTTGGTTATTATTATCGTATTTCTTAAGTGAGTGATTATTTGTCATTGTGAACACACCACAGCACAGCAATCAAACACCACAATCAAATGTGACCTCTGCGTTTGACTTATCCGTGAAGGAGCAGTGGGCAACACCTGGGGAGCAGTGCTTGGGGACGGTACCTTGCTCATGAGTATCTCAGTGCTAACTTTACCGGTCTGGGATTCGAACCTGCGACCTTCTGATCACAGGGCGAACGCTTTAACGTTACGCCACCAACTGTATTTCTTATATTGGTAAATAAAACTAAGCTAAAAGTCTCTATTACCCATTAAGCACTGCTACTTTAGTATCTAGCTCTAAAACTGAATGGAATATTCCTCCTCAAAATGCTAATGTGGCCAGCAGAGAATTAAGGGCAAGGAAGCGAGCAACGTTGCGACTTGGCTTTGATTTACTGTTCCCACATTTGCATTTTTATGTGGTATCCTGTTACCAGAGCAGGCTTCTTTTCCAAGGAGAGGTGCAATTTTGTAGTGCGAGTGTGTTTTTCTCGAATGAAAACCCACCCAGACTCTTAACCGTTGTGCTGGAACAAAATGCCACGTCTCATCATTAACACGATATGCGGCCAATAATCGTATCACAGAAAGCAGGCGTGTGCAAATGAGCTCTTTGACAATGGACTCTGATGGTCATTGTGTGCCGATGGTCATTGTGCGCGATCGCGGACCTTTTAGATCGGTGGCTGAATATTTAAAATCCCCACCAAGATTGGCGTGATCCAACCAAAACTTCCATATTTTCATAAGGAATCTCCGTATCCGTCTCTCTCTCCAGCCATGCAGCTCGTTGTGTGTGCGTCAGTAAGGGAGTGAGTGGGCGAGTTAGGGAGTAAGAGATTGTGGGAGTGTGTTTTTCTCAGAAGTTCACACGGCCTCTCCATATCATCTTTCTCAAATATTTGCTTTGCATAACGTGTCCATTTAACCAATTCTCAGAAGCCCCGAGAAACGAGAGAACTGGACGGTATTCTGTGACTTCCCTCCATCTCGCGTCATTAGGGCCAAGTATCGTCACGTCTCTTCAGGCCCTCTTCATATGGGCTCAATTTCGCTTGAAGATGAATTTATTTTGATTCAGGATCCATTCGTTCACTGTATTAGTTCAAGACGTAGAATTTGGATCTTGTGTTTGTTTCACTCTAATACTCGCTGTCACCTATACGCGTCATCCGGGTCAAACCTTCTTAAGAACGGTCTCAAGAACGCCTTGACTTCAGAGTGAAAAAATTCGAAGCAAAAAGCAGGACCTAAGAGCGTTGTACGAAGATGCTAATAAGTAACTTTCAGCAAAGTCCAAGCCTGATTCCTAAGTGGTGACAGAGCCAGAGCTTAAGTGTCGTCAAATGAGGACTATGAATAAAATCCCGCCCAATTACTGAGTTCAACCAATAGAGGAGCTGCACGGTGAATATATTAGTGACATCACACCGTTGACATCGGGCTTTATACGGCACACTCTTTGTGATTTATACCTTTAACTGCTTTAATTACGGGTCAAAGGCAGAAGTCATAGCAAAACAATGGATTTTAAAAGAAAACCAAACTGGACGACAAACGAACGTATCATGTCACGTGTGGACCCTGGCCACTTTGTAAAAGTGTAATTGTGTAAATTGTGACGCTGATACACTGACACTTACATACAGTAGATTTCCACGAACATTTGGGGGTATTGTCGGCAGTGATGGGAATAACGGCGCTATAAATAAACGGCGTTACTAACGGCAATACTTTTTTCAGTAACAAGTAATCAAACGAATTACTGTTTCCCCCGTTACAACGCCGTTACCGTTACTGACAATAAAATGCGCGTGACTATAACTGAGAACAGTGAAGCAGTTTTCGTGCGAGTCAGATATGGACATGAAGTTTTATTTTATTACCTGTTTACATATCAGGTTTTTTTTTTGCACTACAGTATATTATTATTATTATTATTATTAGTTTATTTTTGGTACATTTCTTCAGAAGCATAATTTATATTTAGACTTATTTGTTAACAAGTTGTGGTCTGTGCAATAAATATTTAAAGTTCTAAACCATCTATTGTGCTTTGTTGTTCCACTATAGTAATGATAATATTTATAATAATATGTTGAATTTGATAGTTGTCTCTCACGTTGTCCCACAACAACATTAAAATAGTGTAGATTAGTGTACAATGTTTTATATTTATTTTATAGTTATATTAAATTAGATTTTTTTTTTTTTTTAAGTAACGCAATAGTTACTTTGCCTGGTAATTAGTTACTTTTATAATGATGTAACTCAGTTACTAACTCGGTTACTATTTGTGAGAAGTAACTAGTAACTATAACTAATTACTTTTTTAAAGGTACGTGCCCAACACTGATTGTCAATGACAAAAAAGAATGCCTTCACGGTCAGGGCTGTATCTTTTTATCAATTTGATCAACTATTGTCCTATATCCTCAGGACGACCTTTCTTTCGCGGAAAGCGCGCAGTCTTGGTGTGCGTAGCGCTGCTGTGCAACTCCTAACTGGTTTTGGAGTCCTCTCCAGCTCTCTTAACAGCTTGAGCCCGATCGCCCCCGGTACTGGGGACAGAACGGGAAGGTTTTAAATAGTCGGTAAACGTAGACAAACGTATGCATGCGGCACATCGACATCACAGATAGAATCTCGTCTAAAAATCTCAAACAAATTCCACCTAAACAACACAATTCCAACACCAAACACATGAATAAACAAAGAACAAAAACACTGCGTAGGTCTACGTCGAAGAAGTACGGCGGTAGAATCTATACTACTACGGCTAACCATATATCATAAGTCAAGACTTTATGTGACTAATATGTATTTTTTGGGGGCGAACATGATTTTTTTTTCATGTTCTGCTGTGTTGCATCTTCCTTTATTCTGACCCAGTACCATGTTTGCTGATTCCACAGTAATCTCACAAGTGTTACCTTTATAATGATGCCAAAAACATAAAAATAGACATTGTGGTTGCTGATACACACATTTTATTTTGGATATCTTTTTTACAGCAAAAATCTGTAAAACAGTCTCAGGGCTTAACAGATTAAATAATTTAGGAGCTGAGATCAAGTCTTAACATTTACGTTGATGCATGCCACCTATTTTTAAGTCTGAGAGTAAGAGCAAAATCAGGCAACTCTAAGAATTGTGACGCATTTAAGAGTGAAACTTAATTTTCTGTACATTTAATTTGCTCTAGTGGAATATTGTCATCTGCAATCACTGTTTCCGCCAACATAGATCAATTTGTCGAGCGTTCTCTGTCATTGTTTAGGTTCTTCCTGTGTGTATTCAAGCCCCATGTCTTTTGTGGATGTGTTTGGTGTTGTTGTGTTTGGTTTCCTTATTTAAATGTATATTTAATCTTAGGGCTGTGTGATATGACCCAAATCTCATATCCCGATATGTCATTTCCTGATAATGATATACATCACAATATAGATTAGTACATTTTCTGTACATTCAACTTTTGCAAGCAAAATCTCAAGTCTGTGCATGCTCAACGCTCAAAACATTCGTGCACGCTCATATGGAACGCCAACGGTGCCAAACTTTTACCTATATTCTCTGCTACTGACGGTAAAATACCTGCTTTTTTACCTCATTTTATTTGCAAAAAATGTATTTTTTTGCTGTGATATACCTGCACTTTTTACGCCCCTTGTTTACATCAGTGTATATTAGTCTGCCATTGTACATAACCCTGTCTGGCGTGTTTCATGTCTGTTTGTTGTTTCCAGAGTCAAGAAGACTTTTTAAAATTTGCTTTCTGGCTTACATGCTGACTTTTAAAACAATGCTCTACTCCTGAGACCTCCCAAAAAGTTTAAGGGCTTCACAGTTCATCATCTGGATATTGTTATTGTGTGTTCTCTTGGTTGCTGGCATGATTTCTGCAATTATTTACTAAAATGTCTTGCATCCTTTAAGGTGTAGGTATCCTTTATGATTTTATATATTATTATGCAATAAGATTCTTCAAAAAGATTATCCGGTCTTATCTACAGTAGTGTCACAAGAGAAAACAAGGATATGTTTCTCACTCTATTGCCAGTGTCACAATAACAATCGCAAAACATTTTGTTCTATTAAGCGACCCTAGATAGTCTGTAGGCCAATGGTTGCGTGTATGTGTGTGTTCTTCCTGAAGCTTTTATGGAGCAATAAATACAGGAATTAATCTTTACTACGCAACATGAAACTGCTGCTAGAAACCCAGATGAAAAGGAAGTTCAAATCTGTGAGCACATATGATAATGATGCTGTGGGCAGAGGAGATAAAACACAGAAGCAGAGATTCAGCTCACGCTGACACGCTGCTAAATCAGCCATTCAAACTTTCGTGTAATCAGACACCACTGTATCTGTAACCTTTAACCAGAACCCAATGTGCATACATGCATATTTAATCTCAATCTTCCTCCCTCTATATATAATTCTATATAATTCCCCTCTCTAATCAGACCTAACTACAGATCATTTCACTCTGTAATCAGATCTATCTACATATGACCCCTCTCTTTAATCAGACCTAACTACGTATAACCACACTTTCTAATCAGACCTAACTCTACATATAACACCACTTTCTAATCAGACCTAACTCCATGTAACCCCACTCTCCAATCAGACCTAACTACATATAACACCACTCTCTAATCAGACCTAATTCCACATGATCCCTCTCTCTAATCAGAACCAACTACATGTAACCCCTCTCTGTAATCAGACCTTACTCCATATAACTCCACTCTCCAATCAGACCTAACTACATATAACCTCACTTACTAATCAAACTTAACTTCACATAACCCCACTTTCTAATCAGACCTAACTACATATAACCCCACTTTCTAATCAGACCTAACTACATATAACCCCGCTCTCTAATCAAACCTGTCTCCACATGAACCCTCTCTCTAATCAGAACTAACTACATGTAACCCCGCTCTCTAATCAGACCCAACTCCATATAACCCCACGCTCCAATCAGACCTAACTACATATAACCCCACTTTCTAATCAGACTTAACTTCATATAACCCCACTTTCTAATCAGACCTAATTACATATAACCCCACTTTCTAATCAGACTTAACTACATATAACCCCACTTTCTAATCAGACGTAACTACATATAACCCCACTTTCTAATCAGACTTAACTACATATAACCCCACTTTCTAATCAGACCTAACTACACATAACCCCACTTTCTAATCAGACTTAACTACATATAACCCCACTTTCTAATCAGACCTAACTACATATAACCTCATACTCTTTAATCAGACCTAAGCACATATAGCTCACTCTCTAATCTGAACCAACTACATATAACCCCACTCTCTAATCAGAACCAACTACATATGACACTGCTTTCTAATCACACCTAACTACATATAACCTCATACTCTGTAATCAGACCTAAGCAGATATAGCTCACTCTCTAATCTGAACCAACTACATGTAACCCCACTCTCTAATCAGAAACAACTACATATGACACTGCTTTCTAGTCAGACAAAGCAACAAATAATTCTGCTCTTTTATCACACCCCACTGCATTCCTTTAATCGGACCAAACTAAAATAATCCTGCTCTATAATAAGACCTCATAACTCACAGTTCTCAGACCACAATCTACCTCATCTCTGTTTGAACTGCTATGTCCATAACCATACTTCCTAATAAGGCTGCACTGACTCAGCTCTCAAATTAGGACCGACTGCATATGACCTCAATGTCTAATCAGACCCCACTGGACATGACCCCACCCTCTAATCAGACTCTACTACACAAAGTCCCACTGTCCAAACAGACCAATCTGCATAAAACCCTGCTCCCCAATTAGACCGGAGAGCTGACGAGCTGTAATCAGACAACAGTGTTTACTGTTTATTAAGAAACCAATGCAACATTCAAAACTACATGTTTGCCTGAGTGACAGATGTTAGACTGTACACAGTCCAAATTTTTATTGATACTTTTATTCAGTCTCCTGTATACTAAACTATATACCCTTCACATATATTAAAATTCATATACGCGCTAGTGATGTCACAGGTTATAGTCAGTGACCTGTCACCTTCCTCTGCTGGTAAAGGAACCAATAATATTAATCATTTGCATTTATTGAAACAATTATATATCGCCTCACGTGCAGTCAGTGTTTTTCTCTCAAAGTCTTATTTTTGCATTTTACAGTTCAAGGTACTTTAGAAGGCATAATGACCTTTAGCACACCGCACATCTCCCCCAACAACTCCCACTACACTCCTGATATTAAACATAACAAAGCCACATAATCAGGACTTAAATGTGAGAGGAGACAGAGTTCACACAGCAAGGGGTCAGAGCAACACAAATCTGATCTCTCTCTCTCTCTCTCTCTCTCTCTCTCTCTCACACACACACACACACACGCACTCACACACACAGGAGTAATCAACATCCTCACATGATACTTTTACATCAAACACAACTGACATAATTGACACTCGTTGAACCCAATTCTCTTCCTGTCTGGGAATAAAGCATGGGACCTGCAGACAAAAGACACACACACAGACACACACACTCACTCACTCACATGCCAGTAAATAAAGTCTTCATCTGTAATTAAGCCCTAAATAGTCTGAAGTGAAGCTGATGATTGTCCAGAGTGCTTCAGGTCTTATATCAGCCCCATTCAGCTGTAACTCTATCGCATTATTGCCTGAAAAACACCAAAAATCCCACTACAGTCATGACATAACACACACACACTACAGTGGCATGTCCACTGTATAAGTAAAAGTTTAACAGCAGCAGTTCACCAAATAAACAATGAAGGTTTAAAGTATGAATGTAGTCATATCTGAACAGCAAACTGTAAATGACTAACAAACACACCGCCGAAAACACACACAGTCGCTGCTACACTATAATTCACACATGCCCACGCAGACGCTGATATTAAGTATAGTACTTACCCTCAGGAAAGAGAATGGGAACGTAAGAGAAACTTCACAGAAGGAGTATGACCCTGTGCTCTCTCTCTCTCTCTCTCTCCCTCGCGCTCGCTCCCACTCTCCCTCTATCTCCCTCTTATCTATAGAATCATTAACTCATGATAGAAGCAATCCTCAAAATCATTCCCCTGCAAAACGATACACACGATGCTCACAACGCATATTACACACTACCAACACAAAGGCAACACACATACATCCAAGTGTATCGTGTCTTGTTCTTAATCTGTAACAAACAGAACACATGTCGCAACGTTACATATTCAGATTACAAATGATGGGAAACTGTATTCTGTTACAATTACAGTTTAAATAGATGGTAATTTGAATACAGTTACCTTGTTAAAAATAATGGATCACATGACAGTATTTTTAACATGTGACAGTCTCACATGTTTATCCTCTCTCTAATAAATTACGCCACTTCCATTCATTACCGGACGCCCGTCAGAACGCAATCAAAAGATTCTAATGTAAACGTCCATTTAACGTAAGTTGCCGCAGTCACACAAAGGAGGAGTCACAGCTGGAGCCAGCACCACAGAGCCAGGACAAAAACTCATTTCTGTCTTGGAAATTCAGACAACACTTGACATTAAAAGAAGAAAGTGGGCGGAATATGACCGTGCGGGGTGCGATTGCCACATTCATACAGTTGTAAAAAGCAAGACAGATGTGGAAGTACTTCAAAGTATTCCGAATATGTTACTCGCATTGAGGAGTCTAATGGAATACGTTACAAATGACGTTTTAGGGCATGTATTCAGTATTCTGCAGTGGAATACATTTTACAAGTTCACTATGAATAAAACAGTTCACAGTTCAGTTCAGTGATATATAAAACCTAAAGACTACTGAAATGACTCAGTCAGTATGACCCTCATTATTGCTGAAATAAACCTACACACCATCACCAGCAGTAGCCACCAACACTGCTGTGTTACAATCACAAAATACCCAAACAATCTGTACTTCTGTACAAACTGTTGTATGAAAAACATTGACAGCTGAAGCAGCTCACGGTCATTAATCTTGCTATAAATAAGACAATATTGATGTCGTATGAAAACTAGAAACGGGTCACTCTTGCTACTGACTACTAAGGGTGGCCCTGTGGGCAGTGGTTAGCGCTGCCGCCTCACAGCCAGAAGGTCCCAGGTTTCTGTGTGGAGTTTGCATGCTCTCCTCGTGTTCGCGTGGGGTTTCTCTAGGTGCTCCGATTTCCTCCCACAGTCCAAAAGCATGCAGTATAGGTTAACTGGTGACTCTAAATTGGCTCTGTAAGGTCTGAATGAGACTGTGATTACTGTGATTGTGTGAGTGTGTGTGCCCTGCCGTGTGTTGGCGCCTGTCCAGAGTTGGTCCTCGTCTTGCGCCTGTGGTTCCCAGGATAGGCTCTGGTCCCCATGACCCCGAGAGGGATTCAGCAGTTTGGATAATGAATGAATGACTACTGAAACAGCTCACTGCTACTATTCCAACAATATTATTGCTGAAGTAAAACTGCTGACTGCTGAAATGGCTCACTGTTGCTACTCTAAGACTGTTGTATCAAAAGTAATGATTGTTGAAACAGCTCACTGCAACACTGTTACTGTTGAATGAAAACTACTGACTGCTCAAACGGCTCACTATTGTACTCTAGCACTATTACTGTTGTATGAAAACTACTGACTGCTGAAACAG
>JAVGVS010002159.1:597-12575 GCA_032718565.1 Distichodus sexfasciatus
TATATATATATATATATGTGTGTGTGTGTGTGTGTGTTAATGTATATATATATAATTATGTAGGTTCCAAATGTAGACCAAATTACTGTACATGAAATATGAAATTAAATAATGAAAAACTTTTCCTGTTAAAACTAAAAATAATGGGGAACAATATGAAGCAGGAGGAAATGAGCCAAGAGCAGTATACAAATATTTAAATTCATTTTAAACATATATTGACAATTTTTTTTTTGTTTTAAAAAGAGACATTGGATTAGCTTTTACAAATAGTGAGGAAGGTATTCAAGTTAAAGTGCCAATTCATGATGAGCATTAAAAATACTACTATTACAGCATTTGGTAGACGTTCTTATTCAGAGCGACTTCCACTTCCTAATTTCAGTGACCGTTTCCCTGACAGCAACTTGGTGTTGGGCGTCTTGCTCAGGGACCCAATGATGGCAGTGCTGGAGAGTATAGTAACCACTAGAGCATCCCCACCCCATGATTTTAAAGTGAATATTGAACAATATACAATTTAGGTGGTGCTAAACAAAAGCAATGTATTCACAACCTTTTGTTGTGTCGTCAATGAGTGTTGTTGCACAAGAGTTTTGAATCTTTTACATATTCTTCTTATTCTGCTATTCTAGTAACAACTTCATTCTCTGTACAGCAAAAAGAGGCCGTCATGAGTTAATATCCCCACAGCCTGAGCTACATTTTCTAAAAGAATAGGCGTTCTTGGTAATATGTGGATTGTCAGTAGATGTGGATCTGTTCATGTCGGAATCGGTCTGTCTGGATAGATTTCCTATTCACCAGAATATCATTTGTTTGTTGTTATTAAGGCACAATTTCATTAAACATTAAAACATAACAGATAATGCCATTAAATGGACCATTTACAAATTAACATACAGATACATATTTACATAAACTATCATCAGAGCCATCTGGTAAGTTTAACTGCTTATTATATGGAAGTTGACTCCATGTTTACATATAATTGGTCATAGTTGGAGCATATAAAAAAAGAATAAAAGTGGTCTAAGGACAGATACTTGTGGAATGCCATGAACAGCTTCATACATTTGTGTTTCCACAAAATCTAACTGAATTATTTATTACAATTTAAAGTGGTTTAGGGATACAGTTTTTATGCACTAACCAAGTGTCCATTTAAGAGTTAAGAGTTTAATGATTTGTGGAAATCACTGCAGTTAAATAAAGATGATCCAAAAGCAGTATTTTATCCATATTTATTTTTAGTTGATTTACTGCTAATATTATTGCCTATTTGGCAAACTTTTGATCTGTTGCATGCTTCTGTTAGTATTCCATGTTCTAGAGAGCAATTAATATCACCTTCAAAGAGCAAATTATATCACTGGTTAATTTTCTTTCAGATTTTCTAATTATTCTTCTCTATTGTTAAATTAAACACTGACAGCTTACCCTTAATTGTTACAAAATTAATGGACACATTTTTGGTATTTCACCTTTTATACCCTATGGTATAAAATGTCCCATATATGATCTGTTGGTAACGTAACGGTTAGAGTGTTCGTCCTGTGATTGGAAGGTCACTTGTTTGTATCCCAGACTGGTAAAGGAACCGTTGGGGTACTCATGAGTATGGTACCGTCCCCAAGCACTACTCCCTAGGCACTGCCCATGTTAGCTGCCCACTCCTCTGTCATGGATTGGTCAAATACAGCGGTCACATTTCATTGTGGTGCACTGTTGGGTGTGGTGTGTTCACAATGACAAATAATCATTCCAACTTATAACACAAAGAAAAAGTGATGCCAAAATTATTATACTAGTGTTAGTGAGCTAAATGTATAATTTGTATAATCTAATGTATAACCCTGCCTGAATATGACCTGTTTGGAAGAAAAGTCTTTATAACAGATTCATTGCTTTTAATATATTATGAAGATTCTGTATATATTGCAGCACGTTTACAGGAGCAGTTCTTACCTTACTGCAGGTAGATAAGTTAAGTTCAAGGCTTAAAAGGTCAAGGCTTATTCTGAGTAGATTAAAGCATATAAAATATGTTTTGGAATTTATTACTAATTTTTTTGCTTTGTGATGTTTGTCAGATTTGTAACAATATATTGAATTAGGATTTGTTAAACGCGTTGACTTATGATAGGAAGGTTGCAGCCTATATTCAAGCCTAAACTTGGACCTGGTCCCAAGCTGCGGACTCCATCACTGGTGTGGTTGACCCTCACTGGACAGAGATGCAGTGGGCGGGGTTTGCGTCGCTGACGTCACGCCTTCCGCCCTGTTGGGATTCCCGAAGAGGCGCAGATCCGAGCGGAGCGCAGCGAGGAGCAAGATGACAACTAACACGCGTTACAAGAGCCGGATTTTTAAATCGGGTAAGCGCTTCTTTGGGCTTGATGTTAAACTACGACTTCATTACTACAACTGAACGGTGATTAAATGTTATTTGTGGCTTGGTGTTTGCTCGCACGAACGACCGCTTTTGGCCGACGCTGCGCATCCTTCCACCTGCTCCGTGCGCGACCCGCTGCGATGCTGCGCCGCCCCTTCTTCAGAGGACAGCGAGGTAACTAACGTCGTGCATCTCCACCAAAGCTGTGTTCTTCTTATTTTGCTTGAGTGGTAGACATAATATATAAAAAGTTAGTGTGAAGATTTTTCTATTGTAAATGACACTGTCCAACCGGAAACGAACTCGGATGCGCGCGATGCTGCAGTCTCGTGCGACGCTAACCGTAGCGGGGCATCTGTTCTCAGGTCATATACTGCTTAAAATAGACCGGCAGAATATTGCTGTGTTACATATTTCTGTTAATGTTCCTTTTTTTTTTGAGGGTCATCAATATCAACCTCTGAAAACAAACATGTTACTTTTAGTTTTCTTTATTTTTTACAGAGTTTTGCTGCAGTGGAGATCTGAGGACCGTTTTAAAGGTCCTGTCAGGCGCGTGTAATGGCGTGTGCTCATAAGACGTTATTCCTGCTACGTGACAACGCGATTTTGTGACAGTGTCACGTTTCTCGAACCTGTATATTCGCTGAGGTGTGTGTGTTGGGTGTGGGGGGGGGGATGGTGGTACTGCGAGCTCCGTGCCAAAGCACTCTCTACCGGCGTCTCCATGGCTACAGAGGATGAGGAGGAGGAGGAGGAGGAGGAGGAGGGATGAACGGAAATTGTAAAATTAGGATGGCTGTATCGGTCCAGTTGATCCTGTGATGCTGGAGAAGGGGCTGTTACTATTACAGCGGTCGAGTGTGTGTGTGTTTGTACATGTGTTTCCATACACATAAAAATGCAGCCTTTGTCGCCTCTGGTATGGTTATGTAACCCGTGAAGCATGTATGCTATGCTGCAGCTTCTTTTACACAGAGGAAGAGAGTGAGTCGGGGAGGGAGGGAGGGAGGGAGGGACGGAGAGAGAGAGAGTTAGAAAGTCCTACATCTGTGCAAGCGTTTCGGCGTGAATCCAGATGAGATGGGGGCAGGTTGTAATCCCTTTAAACTGCAGACTTCTATTTTTCCACCCTCTGGCTGTGTTTGAGCAGGCTTGACCGTGACATCACTCTGACACTCTGAACACACACAACAGGCAGCGTCACACAACGCATTTCCATCCAGCATCAACCCACACAGAGCTGAAGATTCTACAGAATCCACCCACTCGATTACACTTCACACCACTACTACTGTTCCCACTCTCACACACACACACACACACATTCTGTCTCTCCCTCTTATTCACTCATGCTCTTGTTTCACATCTTACCAGCTTAATGGTGTGGAAGTCTGGCTCCCATTTAGAAAGTCTTCCTATAAAGGTCACTACACTAAAAAACTGTGTGTGTGTGTGTGTGTGTGTATGCATTTGTGTTCTTTGTGTGTGTGTGTGTTCCTGGATTAAGATAGCTAAATGGCATTTCTCTGGATCTAATGCCATGTTTACGGAATAATGCTATTGAATTACGATTAAACTGCGCTTTAACTTGCCCTTCTAGTTGAAGTACAGTAATGAAGAATGTGTGTTCGTCCCTATTTGAGCGTGCATCTTTGTGCGGGAGAGATCTTCCCTATTTCTGAAGTAACCATAATGTGTCGATAGTGGCACCGTATTAACTTGTCAGTGTGTCCAGCGGATGACATAAGTATCCATTCATTTTTAGCTTCATTACTCTAATTCAGTACTATATAAATCACCAAAAATCTTTTGCTTGACCAGTTCTTTTTGAGAGCAGAAAATTTGAATGGATCCGTTTTTCCCAGAACTAATCCTTTTTATGGGTTTAGACAGATAAAGTATGTTAGTTACACTCCACTCACCCCACCCTCCCCTCCCCTTCCCGCCGCTCCCCTCCGCTCCCCTCTCATCTCAACACTACTATAGCTCACTTCTTCCCCTCCTCATGATGTCATCTGCTGATCTCATTGTTAGACGATGTGATGAAAAGCACATGTCTGTCAATTGCATTAGCGAGACTTGCTTGTTGCAGATCATTCCGGTATGCTTGAGAAACCTCATCAATAATACGAATTTGTGACATATACAAACCCAAAAAGTGCTTTATGTTTTTTTTTTTTTTAATGTGTGGAGTTTAGGCCTAGCTCTAAACTTTGTGTGCATGCTAGTGAGGAACACCAGGTGGTGCACAGGAGTGGCAGCTGGACAGTGTGTTTTAGGGAGGGGCTGACCAGAGGCTATTGTGTCATTTCGGGACATCTGTTCCCCTCTATTCATGAGACCTCGCTTTACCCCCACCTCATACCCTGCTGTCTCCTCTTTGGATGCAAAAAGCATCAAATCCTGATTCCTGCTTATGCACTGAAATGTAGCCGCCACCCTACATGGTGCAGAAATGCGGAGATGAAAAGAGAGAGAGAGAGAGAGAGAGAGAGCGAGCGCAAGGTGCTTTCAATGAGACGTAATAAACTCAAAAAAACGTGTCAATATGCAAATGTGTGTTAACACTGACATCCCTCCTGTTTTCATCCCCCCAAAACCGTCGCTGTCCCCTCGGAAGTCATTTGATCAATGATTTCCTCCATCTCCAAATCTTTTCAGCTCTTTTTCCCAGACTGTCACAATCCTGACAGTCTGTCATCGATTCATTCATTCACTGCCTCTTCACAGTTCGCCACTCCAAAATTCCGTCCGATGAATAAGCCAGTGTGGCTTTTATTTGATCGCTGCTGCTAAAACAGCAGGGATCCGCACTAAGGCTGCTAAGAACAGCCAAGCTGCCACTGCGAGCAGCCAAAAATTAAAGATAGATTCGATTTGGGTGACTGTGTTTGCATTTCTCCAAGTTTCAGAAGAATCATTGTGGTTCTAGCAATCGCAGCTTGTCAGCCCACATTCCTTTTCACTCAGACAGCACTTTTATCCTTTTCCAGTCGCTGCTGAAAAGGGCCAGTGTGGGACCTTCAGTGTGGGTTTGTGATCCCTCTATTGGTAGGCAGAAGTATTGCAGTTTTAATCTCTGCCTTTAATTGCAATACTGGCGTATAGTGCTTGAGTAAAGGCACTGTGGCTACGTTCACACTGCCAGCCACATCGTTCAATTCCGATTTTTTGCTCAGATCGGATTCGTCTATCTTGACGGTTCACATTCATAACTACAGGTGACCTGTATCTGACTGTAATGTGAACGCATCGGGCCTCCGAAACGTCACGCATGCGCACATTGATACGTTTTTACGCGGGTCAACTGCGTCACCAACAACAAAAAACGTCACATCTGTGGGACGACTCATGACATTAAAAATGGAGGCGTTAGTAGCTCACGCATGTATCGCACTTTGCTCTGGAGGACGACAAACAGTGAATCAGCTGTACATGAGCAGGTCGAAAAGGAGAAAACAAAGTCAGGAGGCTAACTTTTTTTCTGTTATCGCAGCTCTTCTCCATTTTTACCTTCCCGCGCTGCCGGTGTATGCGTATAAGCAAAAAGTTACATGAATTCCGATCTGAGCGTTCACATTCAGGTCGCATGGCCGCGAATCGGATACGTATGCGATTTAGTACCACACATGAAAGTGACACAAATCCGATTTGGAAAGATCAGATCTGCGTGTCCACACAGTCCTGAAAAGATCAGATCTGCGTGTCCACACAGCCCTGAAAAGATCAGATCTGTGTCACATTAAGGCAAAAAATCCGATTTGAGTCACTTCAGCATGGCAGTGTGAACGTAGCCTTTGTTACTGTGCTCAACTGTTTCCTATGCAGTATGGAAAAGTATGGAATTTGATTTGAGTCATTTCCAGGTCTGGATAAGTATGGAAAAAGGAAAAAAGGGTATGGGGAAATAGTTTAAATATAACATTAAGTTTCCAGACTTTTATTTCCACTCCTGTGGTTCTCTAAATTGAAAGTGAGTGATTATTTGTCGTTGTGAACACACCACAGCACAGCACACAGTGCACCACAACCAAATGTGACCTCTGCATTTAACCCATCCATGAAGGAGCAGTGGGCAGCTAACAAGCGCCCCGGAAGGCAGTGCTTGGGGACGGTACCTTGCTCATGAGTCTTTACCGGCCCTTGATTCGAACCTGCGACCTTCTGATCATGTGAATTTGTCATTGGAGGTATGGCGTGAGAGCGTGTGAAGACAGTCGGATGCGTGTGTCTCACGCTCATTGCGTGAGAGTTGGCAACCCCGTTGCTGATAAGCACCTCAGTGGTAACTTTACCAGTCCCGGATTTGAACCTCGGTCTTCTGATCACGGGGCGAACACCCTACCGTTACGCCACCCGAAAAATAGGTCTGAAGTGAGATGTTATGCGAGAAGTCTCCCAGCAGTCAACTATTTTACGTTCCACGTCACTAACATTATGCAGACCAACAAGACGTCGGCACCTAACGGCGACAGAGTAACGAACGCTTCATTGCGAGTATAAGCGTCGCTCAGTCTGAAATTTTGAGTATGGAAAAAGTCTTGAATTTTGAAATGAAAAACATGTAGGATTGCTGTATTTGAATCAGTTCCTGGATTAAGAATGATAAATATAAGCAACTCACTCTCAGCCTGCATGTTAAGTAGCTTCTACTTCAGTGCATTTCTGGTGTGACCGTTTTTACATTTTGCACTCTAATGGTGGTGCTGGTGGATGTGTGGTAGGACACTTGCCTCTGGACCAAGAGGTTGTTGGTTCGAATCCTACATCTGGCATTACTACCACTGGGTCCCTGAGCAAGACGCATAAGCGTATGTGACTCGCCACGGCGAAACCAGTCGCTTGTCGCAACGGAGGTTTCCGAGAAAAACGAGCGTTTATGTTGCTTGGGGTAAAATTTTGGATTTTTTGTTTTTAGTGTTTTGAAACAGTGGAAGGTCTATACTGTACTGTTGTGAATCAATTTGGCTGAAAAACTTACCCTTTCCATCCTAAAATCGTGACTTTCTTGAGGTGAGGAATTCAATTCCAGCAGAATGTTAAAAGTTTCTGTTTTGACCGCTCTACTTCAATATTTACGGTAAATCCACTCGTTGACTAGCGTGAAGATATTTCTCCGGAATCCATCTCCGTCTCCCGAGTTCAGTTAACCTAACGCAGGTAGGCTATCCGTGTGGCTGTGAATGCAGCGTAGGCTACGGTAAATACAAACGTAGCCGCGACCGCACCGAGCGTCTTTGAGTGCTACGTCGATAGTCAACTTCAAAGGCAGATTTCTCCGTTTCTCACTTGGCGTGACAGGAGAAACCCGACTCCTTTGAATGTTGATATCTCAGTCATATGTCATCCCATTCATTTGATATAGGTATCGTTTTGAAGCTTGATTTATGCCCTTTCATGTAAACATAAATAACTCAAGTTTGAAAATTTGCGACAAGCGACTGGTTTTGCCGTGGAGAGTCACATATATGCTCCCGGGGACCTGTTCCTGAAAGTCACTCTGGATAAGAGCGTCTGCTAAATGGCATAAATAAATGTCAGTTTTGTCTACAGTGACAAGAAACTTTTATCCTTTGGAAACGTTTTATGTAACTGATGGTGTAAAATCCTTCACCTTGAATTCATGCATTTTTTTCCCCCCGATATTTAAAATACAAGTTCATGAAAGCACTTAACTTTAGAACTTTGAGTGCGTTTTTTTCCTCGACGGTAGTGTTATGGTTAAGGATCTGCTCGTCATCATCAAGTCCTGGACCAGTCACGTACACCAACATGTAACTAGGGATGCACGATAATATCGGAAACATATCGAAATCGGCCGATGACTTAAAAAAGTCATGGCTTTATTTAACTTAACTCTGCCTGCACACACACATTTTTTTAAAACCAACTAAAAATTGCGTACCAAGTCAAATAGGGTGTGTGTGACACTCCATGTGCACTACCTAGTGCGCAGAGAGCTGTTGAGCTACAACCCCGGCTATTTCCTGAGATGCATACTACCTCATAGAAAAGTATGATAAGAGCGCCTCACCTACCATACTATTAAGTGCGGCAGTACATGGCTCGGGACACAGCCCATGTGGGAGCTCACATTCGCAAATGTGATGCAGTGTGTGAAGCAAACTTGGTGTTTATTTTGTTACAAAAAATTGTGCGCGTGCAGACAGAGTTGAGCGCGAAACGACAAGCGATTTTGCTCACGAACGTTCCACTGCACGTTCAGAATTTTTCACAAAATAACGGCATACGTTGTGAGACAGAAGTAAAGAGCCGTATAAAATCCTACCTCAGACTTTGGACATGCTTGGCACAAGCGCTACCTTTCCAACGTAAAATAAATGTGTCTAGTACGGTAGGTAAGGCGCTCTTATCGTACTTTTCTATGCGGTAGTACACATCTCAGGAAATGGCCGGGGTTGTAGCTTAACCGCTTTCTACGCACTAGGTAGTGCACACGGAGTGTCACACGCCCCCTATTTGACTTGGTGCACCACATAGGGCGGGAAGTGACATTTTCCACTACGCTGGAAACGTTCCGCCCTCATTGGCCTCTGCTTTGTGGAGTTACGGCGCTATTTTTGTGCTGAAATTCTGAGCATGCAGTGGACCTTTGGCAAGCAAAATGTCTTCTCTTTACGCGCTCGACTCTGCCCTCCTCATTTATCAGAATCGGCATCAGAAAAACGTCAGATATCGACATCGGCAGATAATTCCCGTATCGTGCATCCCTAAATGTAACTCTGTAAGCTCTGCAAAACTGGAGGCTCTTTAAACGTGAGGATCTCTTACAGATGTTAAAAAAGAAGAGGGTTAACGGGGAAAGCCGTGACTATTTTCATCTGTCCTTTCCAGACTGGCGTTCTTATGGATGTGTATGAAGGCTGTGTGGCATGAGGGGCAGGACTCACAGGAAGGGTGTGACTCCAAGTCTGGCTAAATGTGGTTACACACACACACACACACACACAGGCTGCCTATGCACCAGTTCACCTCAGCTCCAGTCTGTTTATCCAGAGTGGAAAAAGAGTGGGAGGAATGAAGGAGTGAATGAATGAGTGCACTTTATACCCCCCGTTTTTTTTTTCTTCTTCTTCTTCTTCTCTCACCCCTCCCCTTTCCTGTGCGAAAATTGCTTCCTTGCCTTCCCTACCTATCAGTTCTTTTCTCTCTCCCTTCCTCTCCCCCTCTCGCTCTCTCACGCTCTCCGTCCGTCCCTCCTTCCCTCCCTCCTTCTCCATCTTCTTCGACTGCTCTGCTCTCTCTCTCTCTCTCTCTCTTCGCTTCACGTCAGAATTCCTCGGCCTACCTGTCCAAACACGGAGACGAGGTGGATGCCGGGGGCCACGGAGAGAGAGAGAGCGAGAGAGAACCACGGAGAAGGAGAAGGAATAGAAGGAAACACACCAAGGATAGGAAAAAGAAAGCAGGAAAAAGAGGGGTGCAGCAAGATTGGAGGAGCGCTACACCATTTTGGGAGCTTACGTGGGTTGGCGTTTGCCCGGCCGGCATGGATGCCATTATGCTGCAGGAGAAGCTGGTGGAGAGACTGCTGTGTGCTCGTGGCAGGACCACGCGACAGAAGGTTGTGTGTGTGTGTGTGTGTGTGTGTGAGAGTCAGTATCGAGGATTCTATGTATAGTGGTTTTAAATATTATTGGCACATGATGTGTGTGTTACATGAATGGGGTGTGTGTGTGTGTGTGTGTGTGTGTTTGTGTGTGTGAGAAATGGATCCGGCATCTTCTGTATCTTTCTTCTCATCCTTCACGTACTATGCCGTGTGTGTGTGTGTCTGTGTGCGTGTGTAAGATGATTTAGTATAAGATAAACATCTTAATCCACAAAGTTGAGTTGAAACTTGGATTGCGCTCCAGCAACATCCTTCTTCTCACTATCCTCCTTCTCACACAATGCCGCCCTCTCGGACATCGTGTGTGTGTGTGTGTGTGTGGGTGAGTGTGTGTGAAGGAGATGGTGTGGAGTCGCTGTTGGGAAGCTTTTCTGTAGCACAGAGGCGGCGGAAACACGTCCGACAGCTTCTCCGGCGAGTTATGAGGAGCTCTGGCAGACTGAGCGGTTTGGCCAGACTCGTGGTGTGTTTTTATAAGAGCCATTCAGTCACCGTGAATGGGGCATTTTTCGGCTTGTGTGTTTACGCGTCTGCGTCAACGTTCGGGATTTACGAGACTCTTTCCTGTCGAGACACCCTCGATTATGCTCTTAATCCACCATTTTGTGTTCTGTTGTTCTTGAGTGAGCAGAGGAAAAACCAGCCTCTGGTTTCGTGTGCTTTTGTGATCTTTGGACTGAGAATCCAACGTTTTTTTCCTGTTTGGCCCATGTTTTTAGGGGGCGCAAAAGCAGGGAACCTGACGGCTGACCGTTGCTTTTCAGCAATTTCCCTGCTTCCTAGCACAGCTTGGGTTCTTATAAAAATGTATAGTTTCATCCAGAAATCTGCAGTGCTGCATAGGGACTGAAATCATTGCGTGTTTTTGAAAGACGGCTTTAGCCACAAATGCAAGCCCCAGCTCCAGGTCGTTATCTAAGGCCAGTTTACTCAAAGTTATTGCAAGATTGAGAATTCTTTTTGTGTTCCATACACAGTTATAACAAGTACATGTGGAATGTTAACATGATCGATTACTAAAGATTATGTAAGAGTTTTTAAATGAAATAAAAAGGAAATGAAGAAAAAACAAAACCTAAAGTAATAAAAAATAAATAGAAAAACACGGCTAAAACATTAGACAGATAATGTAAAAGAGAAATTGAGGGAAAAAGTCAAACCTTCAGTAATAAAAATATAAATAATAATTCAACTGAAAAAACAGGCAAATGCGGTAGATTAAATAAAAGAGAAATTAAGCAAAAACTAAGGCAATAAAAATATGACTGAAAAAAAACAATTGGGCAAATAAATTATGTAAAAGAAAAATAAATTTAATTTAATATTTTTTTGATAAAATACGTTGATTGGTTCATGTAAATTGGCCCCATATGGTGTGACCGTGGGTGTGTCCTGCAGTGTGTTGGTCCCTGTCTCGCACCCATAGTCCGTAGGAATAGTCTCCGACCCCCTCGTCCGGTTCTGATAATCAGTGAATGAATATGGCCAAAAAACCATTAGGCAAACAGTTAAAGTATTGGAGCAGTTGGTGGCGTGGGGTAGGGTGTTCGCCGCGTGATCAGAAGGTCGCAGGTTCGAATCCAGGGCCGGTAAAGTTACCACTGAGGTACTCATGAGCAAGGTACCGTCCCCAAGCACTGCTACCCGGGCGTTTGTTAGCTGCCCACTGCTCCTTCACGGATGGGTTAAATGCAGAGGTCACATTTGGTTGTGGTGCACTGTGTGTTCACTGTGTGTGTTCACAATCACTTTCAAAAGTAAAAGAGAAATGAAGTCATCAGAAGGTCGCTCATGAAGGGAGCCATGAGCAAGGTACCGTCCCTAAGCACCGCTCCCCGGGCGCTGCCCATGTTAGCTGCCCACTGCTCCTTCAGAGATGGTGTTAAATGCAGAGGTCACATTGTCACTGTGCGCTATGCTGTGCTGTGCTGTGTTCAGCAATGACAA
>JAVGVS010002160.1:0-12573 GCA_032718565.1 Distichodus sexfasciatus
ACACACCACACCTTACTGTAGATGGACACACGTACACACACACACACACCTTACTGTACACGTACACACACACACACACACCTTACTGTACATGGACACACACGTACACACCACAGATTACATGACAGGTGGTTATTGAAACAAACATCACGCAGTGTTCAGTTCCTGACAGCAAGAATTTTAAACATCTGACATTAAAGGAGCAGGAGAGAGAGAAGCTGACAGACGGACAGAGAGAGAGAGAGAGAGAGAGAGAGAGGTATAATGGGGGGACAAGTCTGTGCTGGTAATCATGTCTCTTACTCTCCACCAACATCCAGCTGTCATGCTGAGAACTCAACTACACACACACACACACACACACACTGTCGTTACCCCGCCCACGACCCCTGACCTTGACCTCTCCACCCTGCATCTGCCCTTTGCTTGACCAAATTACATTCAGGGCTCGTCCCAAATCTAAGTGCAAAGGGGCTAAAGCTAAAGGGGGCTGTGCGGTTCCCAAAAGCGTAGTTGCTAACCACATTTGCAACTAACATAGTGTTGCTAACGTAGCTAACAAGTTAGCATCATGCTTTTCGGAAAGGCACCCCTGGATGTTAACTAAAGACGGCTCTTTTTCACATTTTCACACTTAACTCATTTAAAGTCAAAACTCAAAACTCCAACTCCTAGGAAAAGCTCAAATCCCAAATGCATGTGCTTTTCACAATATTCACGTTCATTTCCACTTCCACAATTTTTGCTCTTTTCTCACTTTTTAGGCCGTTAACTCCTTCAGCCAAAACAACAACACACATTGGACATCATAACTCCTGTCCTTCCTGTTGTCCCAAAACTTTATATTTAGGAATAGGGTTAGTGGAGGACTGGGGGCTGGGATACAGGTTGGAGTTGGAGTTAGAGCTGTGAATAGATTGGGAAATGTTTTTATTTCATTTCTTGTGGAAACAACAACTCTCACCTTGCCCCGTGCGACCGACGTGTCGGACAGCAGCGCGAGTCAAGAGCACTTTCAAGGTGACAACACCACTAGAGGATAAACACCTGGAACTGCACGTCAGACTTTAGGGTGAGAACTGAAACACCAGAATTAGAAACGTGCTCCAGTTGCCTTCTACTCAAGACCAGTGACGTCTGAAACATCTCAGAGAAGAAACGCAGGAACACCTCCCTCTGGGGAACATGAAGAGAAGAAGAGGTTAATGTTGCCTCCAGATGTATAACCTCTTCTCACTGAGTCTGTTAGTGGTGTCTGATTTCCGTTGATTCCAGATGATTCTCTTAATTCTTAGTTCCAACAACAAAACACAAGGGAGAAGAGACAGAGGGATGAGGGAAAGTGAGGGAGAGAAATAAGGAAGTGGGAGTAAAAGAGTGTGTGTGTGTGTGTGTGTGTGTGTGTGTGTGTGTGCTCTGACGTGTTTCACTAACACACTGTAACTGCCTCCATATTTTACCAGTTTGTCTCAAAACACAATATCTGACAAAGAATCCTCCAGTCACTGTGAGTGTAAGTGTGTGTCTGTGAGCCAGATGTGTGTGTGTGTGTGTGTGATGGTGGAGAGTTGAATTAAGAAATGGGTTCCAGACATACTGTTAAGACTCTCTCTTACACACACACACACACAGACTTGTATTGGTGTCTATAGCTAACCCGAGCCCATAATAACTAGATGTAAATAACGCTCATTATCCGAGCCGTGGGGACTGGAGCCTAACCCCGGGACTTGATGTGTGAGGTGGTGACCACCGCTGTGTCCTGCAGTGTGTTGGTGCTCGTACAGGGTCGGTCACCACCTCACACATGAAGTCCCAGTTTAGGCGCCGGGTCCCACGACCCCGATGGGAATGAAGAAGTCCTGATACAGAATGAACCGCACGCACACTCACATTCACAGCTCCGGGGGCAGTTTAGAGTCAGCAGTCAACCGAGAGAAAACCCACACCAACACGGGGAGAGACAGACACACCCCACGACCCACCCGGGGATCAAACACACGTCCGTCTTGCTGTGAGACGACAGTGTGACCGTGCTAACCTTCGCTGCTCGACTGTTACAGCTTTTACTGTAGTGACTTTATATCTTCTTTAAACGGATTGTTCCTCGTTGAACTGCTACAGTGTCATTAAAGGCATGTATCTCTCACGACAGCTTCATTACTGCTCTGCGCTGCTCCTTCCTCACGTCCACATTTCCACCAACTTACATTAAAGGGGCGTTCTCACTGGAGCAGCTCGGGGTTAAGTGTCTGGATCAGGGACCCCAATGTTGGGATTAAAACCTAAAGTCTTATCATCACAACACAGGGAGTGTGTCCTGGTTTTAGTCAATCTGAAGCAGCAGTGATCCACAAAAACAATAACCAAACTTATCAAATCAAATCATTAATCAAAGCCAAAGGGAGCTGCAGGGTGGGTTTAGTTTCATGTTAAAAGAGTTAATGAACACAATTGTTTTGGTCTTGCTGTAAGCAGGTGTGGGATGATTTTATTAAGGGTTCCGGTTCGGATCCTGTTGGCAGTGGGAAAAAGCACCACTAGTTCTGGTTTGAGTAAATCTATTCCAACTACATATCTTTTCCACCGTCAGTCGTCAGCACTCATGACTCTGGATGATAAACGAGTGACGTGCTGCACTCCTTCACCTCCTCTTTTCTACACAAGTGGGATTTTCTATCGCCTCTGGTGGAACAAGTCTGGACAGTTTTAAAACACACACTTTGGGGAGACTTTAACACTGCGAGCAACTGAAAGTGTGCAAAGCTTTTTGTGATTTTATACTAGAGCCTGAGCATAACTGCAGATAAATGGTTATATGTGCTTGTTGCGGTGGAACGATATATTGATCTACATCGATACATGGATCACACATCATGCGTAATGTAACATCACTCTGTAGTGAACACCAGGTCCATGTAAATGTCTGGTTGAGTTCCGGAATAAAAATGTTCAAATGTTATTTAAGTTGTTTTTGTGATTTGGTATGAACAGAGCTGCTGGTGTTAAATCAGCTCATGATATTGTCTCACTTCGATCACTGGCTGCTGAATTTAATCAAATGGAAATCGTGTCGCAGCAAGCTTTGTGATGCAAAAAAAATATATCAAGAGATACTGCATCAGAGTCAGATTTTTGCATTTTCCAAAAACAAAAATCACTCAGGCTGTAATAAATGTTGGATTGTTTTGGGGGTTTTGCAGTAGACTGGCTGCAGTTTTGTGTTAGGTAACATTTCTGGTCCAGCCTAACTGCCCGTTTTTGGACGTGTTGGAACTCGGCCTCGCTGCTGCCTTTCACATTTCTATTTTCTACATGCCATCAGCCGGAGGGACACTAACATCACAACCGCACTGACAAATATTCAGGTTTCAGTCAAGAATTCATTTCCATTTTTATTTTTAAATCTGGAACTGGAACACGTTGTGCAAAATGAATTAGAGCTTCTGAATCCAGAACAAAAATTTGGAAAAGATCTGTGTCCTGTACTGGTCAGGAGTTCAAATCCAGCTCCAGCGCTACCACCACTGAGCCCCTGAGCAAGACCCTTAAACCCGAGACCGTGCTTGGACATGAAATGCGTTCTGGATAAGAGCATCAGATAAATGTATGCAACAAATGAGTGAGTGATTATTTGTGATTGTGAACACAGCACCTCACACACTGCACCACAACCACATGTGAGCTCTGCATCTGACCCGTCCATGAAGGAGCGGTGGGCAGCTGACATGGGCAGCACCTGGGGGGCAGTGCTTGGGGACGGTACCTTGCTCATGAGTACCTCACTGGTACTGGGTGTTGAACAAGTGACTTTCCATTTCTAACCATTACTCTACCAACAGCTCCAGCAACACAGCCCTGTGTGAGGATCGAACTCACAACCTTCAGATTATGAGACTGATTCTCTGGATGTTCTGGCACCGTTCTGTGGTAGGTAGTTGGTAGTGTAAAGATTAGGGAGTCTGTGATCAGAAGGTTGCTGGTTCGAGTCCCGGACTGGTAAAGGCATACTGTATATATATAGCACACATAGTACATATGGAGACTTCACTACGCTAAAAAAGACACATATCGTGTGATTTATACAAAGTTCTTACTCATTACTTTGATGCAGATGCAAGTCCATGGACAATGTCATATGAGATCAATCACATGAGTCCTTCTACATCACACACATCCAAAGTCAATCACGTCCAAACCCTGCACCTCTTATGACCCGTCAGCACAGTCCAACAGGATCAATTCTGTTCCAAAGGTGCACATGCTATATTCAGATAACAATGTGACAGTTAAAATCCTGGAATGTAGGATCTCGAGTCCACCATGGCATGAGAAAAGCAGCAGCAGACGAGTGTGTTTTCAGCAACATGCCTCCCACACATGTGGCCGAGTGGGGTTTGGGAATGGAAACCACCTGTCCCGTCTGCACATCACACACACCAATAGAGAGGGAGAAAATTCCAGAAAAAAGAAAAGAAAATCGCCTCAAAGCCACTGACCTCACTGACATCTCAAAACCCTGACGTGGATTCACACAAACGAGAAAGAGTTATTGGGCTGACATCGACCCGGTGACACTCGGAGCCTGAGGTGCTGTGAAATAATCTCAAGATTCCAGACCTGGAGATTGCCAACAAGCGGGCTTGGTTTCAACACGACCCAAACAGGGAAAACTCGTACCTTCTACACCGACAGATGTTGATTTCAAAGCTGTAGAGGCTTAACGGCAACTAAAATCCCTGCACCAAAGCAGACGGCGTGTAGACAGTGTTGGAGAAGCTGCTTTTAAACACTGCATGTGATTAACCCTAACCCTAACCCATACTAACAGTATGTGATTAACCCTGATCCTAACCCATACTAAAAGTATGTGATTAACCCTAACCCATACTAACAGTATGTGATTAACCCTAACCCTGATTAACCCTTACCCTAACCCATACTAAAAGTATGTGATTAGCCTAACCCATACTAGCAGTATGCAGTTAACTAACCTGATTAGCCTTACCTGCTTCGCCACTAACGGTATGTGATTAACTAACCCATACTAACATTATGTGATTAACCCTAACCCTGATTAACCCTTACACAACCCTTACTAACAGTATACTTGATTAGCCCTAACATACTAACGGTAATGTGATTAACCCTAACCCATACTAACAGTATGTGATTAACTAACCCATACTAACAGTATGTGTTTTAACCTAACCTAACCTGATTAACCCATACCCCTGGCCCCGCTAACAGTAGCAGTTAACTAACCCATACTAACGGTATGTGATTAGCTAACCCTAACCCATGCCCCCAACGGTAGCGATTAACCTAACCCATACTAACGGTATGCGGTGCCCTAACCGCCCATACTAACGGTATGTGATTAACTAACCCATACTAACAATATGTGATTAACCCTAACCCATACTAACAGTATGTGATTAACTAACCCATACTAACAGTATACTTGGAATTTAACCTAACCCGCTACTATCGGTATGTGATTAGCCTAACCTAACATACTAACGGTATGATTAACCTAACCCATACTAACAGTACATGTGATTAACTAACCCATATAACAGTATGTGATTAACCCTTACCTAACCCATACTGATATGGTAAACTATTCCATACCGCAGTATGTAATTAACCTAACTAACCTAGTTAACCCTTACCTAACCCATACTAACGGTATGTGATTAACCCTAACCCGCTATACTAACAGTATGGCGATTTAACCCCTAACATACTAACGGTATGTGATTAACCCCTAACCCATAAACCTGACCCTCAACAGTATGTGATTAACCTAACCCATACCTAACGGTATTGCAGTGCCCCTATTTCTTCACTAACAGTATGTGATTAACCCTAACCCATACTAACAGTATGTGATTAACCCTAACCCTAACCCATACTAACAGTATGTGATTAACCCTAACCCATACTATCAGTATGTGATTAACCCTAACACTATGTTAGCTGCACTACGGGCTGCTGGTTTAATATAGTGGTGACTACACTACACGCTACACAGAAAATGTCGTAACTACATCCAAACTGTTTGGATTTATACTGCAGCATACTCTTTAAGATCATAATTAAAGTTGAAACATGATGTTGAAGTCGATATTCAGTATAAACAGTGTGACATCAAATCAGAATCAGGTTATGATGGGGGTTTGGAAATAGAGAGTGTTGTGATGTTCAGCTTGTGTAAGTTCTGCCATTTGGTCATTCAGACTCAAACATTTTGATATAAACGTGTGTACAGGTTTATAGATAAATCTTAGTAGAAATCTTCAGTACTTTACAGGTGAGCACTGGGTCATGTGGCTGTTTCGGAAAAAAGAAGGTGCGGCTCAGCCATAACATTATGAACATTACATCTAAAATCGAGTAGATTTGTAGCTACGCAGCTTTACACACTTACACCAGAGCCACTTCCACTTTCCTCATTTCAGGGACAGTCTTCCTGCAACAACGTGGGGTTAAGGGTCTTGTTCAGGGATCCAGTGGTGGTAGTGCTGGAGGTGGGATTCAAACCTGTGACCTCTTGGTCCAGAGGTGAGTGTCATAACCACTAGACCACCACCAACTCTTACACTAAGCTACATTAGCTCTTCTTCCTGATCATACAACATGAGCCAGGCTTTAGCAACGACAAGGTCACTGACACTAAATATTTAATAACTACATTTATTGATACTAAAATAGATGAATTATTAATAAATGGCTAAATTAAATCAATGAATTACATATTAATACATATTACACAGTGAGGCTACGAGACATTAATATCCAAAACCTCTCTCAGTCTGAAGAGTGTCAGCAGCTTTATAATTCCTTTGGTAGTAAAAGTTCATTCCACTTTGGGAACCTGGCACACAATGAGAAGTTTATGGAGTTTATAGAGGTGTAAACTACTGCTGAGTTCAGAGGTGGACAAATTCATTTCTTGCCAAACAATCACAAACCAGTTCAAGAAAATCAGGAATCCAGATGGAGAGTCAATTCCAAGAGTCATTCTTGATGGGATTTTTTTGATTCCAGATGTTCAGTTGATTCAACGAGTGAGTGAGTGAATTTCTAGACAGACTCTTAAAACTGAATCGCCACTGAATCACTGATTCCATGTTGTGAGTCAAGTCAAAGAGTCGATGCTTGAAGGAATTTTCTTGATTGACTTTTGAAATCGAGTCACAATCTGGAATCACTGATTCAGGAGGTAAATTGATTCAGAGTCGATTCCTGACCTTGGCTTTCTTAATTGACTCTTGGAATCAAATCATCATCTGGAAACCCTGATTGGTCGATTCCACAAGTTTGGATGTGGATCTGTGCCTGCAACAACACGGTGTGGTTTTGGTGATAAATGAATATGTTTAGCGTTAAGCGGGTCTGACTTCCCCATTTGAGTACCTTTGTTAAAATCTAGTGCAGTTTGGAGCGTTATTTACCCTGATAGAGTGCCTTTATTCTTATGGTTTATGATACAGGAATCTTTCATCTTCACTCATTTATGATCTGATCTTTACTGGCTAATAAAAACATGAATATTAATTCAGACATGAATTGTGATTTTAAACATAGTGAAATACTGCCATTTCTCCTCAAGTACAAGTTAAATTACAGAGTTAAAAACACACTGATGAGAGTACAAGCCCCAGAAACGCTACTTAATTACAGTAATTGTAGTTAATTACTTCCAGGAGTGCACGTTACCTGCTTGTGTGTGGGCTGTTGAGGTGAAGATCAGCAGCAGTAACCACAGCACCGGCACCAGCCTCATGTTGGTGAGTCCTGAGCAGCTTAACCAGAGACCGGACACACACACTCCAACACACACACACCTCACACACACAGCACGCAGCGGAGGAGAGACGAAGACTCGGGAGGAAAAAATCCGTTAAAGTGTAGGAGAGAGTCCAGGTGAGAAGCGCTCTCTTTCCATCTCCATCTGTTCTCCTGCACTACTCACTATCCGTCTCCGTCTCTCTCTCTCACACACACACACACACACAACCTCTCTGTTGCACAGTCTCCTCCTTATCCTCCCTCTCTCTCTCTCTCTCTCTCTCTTTTCCTCCTCTCACTTAAACCCTTTTACTCTCACTCCTTCTCGCTCTGTCTTCTTTATTCTTTGAGTCTTTACACACACACACACACACACACACACACAGTTTTACACACACACACAGTCTTGTATTACTATCTTTGTGAGGTCCTTCCATAGACTCCTATAATGACTAGATGTATATAATTTTACAGCTACACCTAATCCTAACCCTAACCTTAACCTCAGTAACCAAAAGCACATCTTTTACCTCTTTTAGTTTCTCAAATAAAACAAACACATTTTCTATAAAGTCATTTCTCCTCATGGGGACCTCTCAAATGTCCCCACAAAGACCAAAAACACAGATAAAAGTGATTTTAGGAGACAAAAAGATCCCCACAATGCGATTAATACATGGACACACAGACACACACACACACACACACACACACACAGAGACACACAGACACACACACACACAGACACACACACACAGACAGACAGACGCACACACACACAGACACACACACACCGACAGACAGACGCACACACACACACACACACACCGACAGACAGACAGACGCACACACACAGTGTTAACTCATTACTTCAACCTTCATTTTTAACAATTTTATTTATTCAGAGTGTAACTGAAACACCATTTTAAAAAGTGGCAATTAGTGATGTCATCACACACACACACACACATCCATCTGTCACTGCTTTCTTTTATACACACACACACACACACACACTATCTCTCTCTCTCTCTCTCTCTGGGGTATGTTTGCATGCTAGGACAGGATCTTTTGAGCTGCCCACCTAATAAAATATGTTCTGGCACATTCTACATTCCTACAAGTGAGGGGCACTAAGCCTGGAGGATCTCTCACACACACACACACATGCCTGCACACCTGCAGAAACCAGTCCAAAGTTAGCTGCTTTTAAACAGGAGTGTGCGGGTATGTTTGTACATTGTGTTGCAGTAGGTACTGCGGTGTCCAGTAGATGGAAAATGTTTTACTTAATAAAGTCGTCATGAATCAAAAGTAATTCATTGACTCGTGGACTGATGACGACACCTCACACCATGCAGCTGGACAGAACTGTTTGTGAAGCTGTGCTGAAACTGACCGCTCCAAAAATGAATCTCGTTCTGATTTTTGAACTGTTTCTTAATTTACTTTAATGCTGATTGTATCTGAATTGAAAAGAATCAGACTTGGAATAGTTTTTTTAATCGACTCTGATTCTGGTTGAACTGAAGTTGAGGAGAATTTTTGGATGTTTTTAAATATGATATTCAGCTGGAGAAACTCAGAACCAAACTCCACACATACACACACACACACACCTCAAGGTAAAGAGAAATACATAAAAGTAGGTTAGTGTGTCACATCGTCTGGACTTTCAGCCATCATTCAATCACTTGATTCTGTTATATCTGTGTGTGGTGGTGTGCGTGTGTGCGTGAGAGAGGTGTGATTGATGTGGTTAGGGTGAGGTGAGGTTGGCAGGACCCAGAGGGAGCGACGGAGGAGAAGAAGAAGAAAGTGATGGAGAATATATCACTCGAGAGAGAGAAAGGGAGGAGGAGATTAGATCCAGGTGAGCCATGTCTAGTCTGACCGCTGAGTCTTTAATCTTCTCTCTCTCTCTTTCTCTCTCTCTGCCCCCTCCTCTTCTCTCATCCTCTTTCTTAGTCTCTCTCTCCCCTTCTCTCTCTCTTTCTCGTCCGCTGTCTTCTTCCTTCTTTCTTCATCTCCCTCTCTCTTCAATTTGCCTCCTTCTCTCTCTCTCTCTCTGAATTCAGTCTTCTCCCTGAATACCATGAATATCTGTTGTAGCTCTGGCTGTGCTGCAGTGTGTGTGTGTGTGTGTGTGTGTGTGTTGACCACATGTATCACTTCTCCTTTGAGCCCCTGTGTGGTTGTAGCCGCTCTACATCACCACTGGAGGACGCCGTTCTCTCGCTCTCCTGATGCATTCACTTTGATGGTGTTTGTCATAATTTTCCTGAGTTTAGAACTTTATAAGAAAACAAATCCCATGAAGACTTTTCTTAAAGGAAAACATAAGGTGTATGTGAATGAGGCCCACAGTTAACAATAATGCGTCATGAGTAAAAGGCAGAGGTGGGTAGAGTAGCCAAAAATCTTACTCAAGTAAGAGTATTATTACTTTAGAATAACATTGCTCAAGTAAGAGTAAAAAGTACTCGGTGAAAAAACTACTCAAGCACTAAGTAACTTCTGAGTAAATTAAAGATGTATGGTTAATTATATAATTGAATATGCAAAAATATAAAATAACAATGTAAATGTGTTTGCATATTACCAAACAATATTACATTAACAACTAAAAAATTATCAATTTAATTAGGATTAGGTGTAGGTGTAAAATTATGTACTTTAGTCATTATGGGAGTCTATGGAAAGACCTCACAGAGATAGTAATATAGTGTGTGTGTGTGTGTGTGTGTATGTATCTGTGTGTGTGTGTGTGTATCTGTGTGTGTGTATGTATCTGTGTGTGTGTGTGTGTGTCTGTGTGTATGTATCTGTGTGTGTGTGTGTGTGTGTGTATCTGTGTGTGTGTGTATGTATCTGTGTGTGTGTGTATGTATCTGTGTGTGTG
This sequence comes from Distichodus sexfasciatus, assembly GCA_032718565.1. Lineage (NCBI taxonomy): Eukaryota > Metazoa > Chordata > Actinopteri > Characiformes > Distichodontidae > Distichodus > Distichodus sexfasciatus. Next base: position 10,700 of record JAVGVS010002160.1, read on the forward strand.
TGTGTGTATGTATCTGTGTGTGTGTGTATGTATCTGTGTGTGTGTGTGTGTGTACAAAAACTACTATTACAAGTACAGTTCATCCAAAAAGTTACTCAAGTAAATGTAACGGAGTAAATGTAGTGCGTTACTAGCCACCTCTGGTTAGAGGACAGAAATGGTGGCGTCTCTAGGGTTAGAGCTCAGTGAGGTTTGTAGGAACACATTATGATACATGAAGCTTCCCACCAACTCAGAAAGTAGTGTACCTTTACCAGCCAAGGTTCTACCCCTCTAACCGTTACACTGCCCCTCGACCGTTACACCGTCACACCTGCTCGAAAAGCTCACTCCTTTTAGTCCTGTTTCAGTAAAAATGAAAACAGAGACTAAAATGTAAAAATGCTTAAATTAGGATCTGAGCAGCCTTTAGTGTCCAAAGATAAGTCTGTTGTCTAATCCTGACCTGCTTGTGTGCGTGTGTGTGTGTGTTGATCGGCTTTGTGAGGTACTTTAAGCCCCAGCAGCAGCAGCAGCAGCAGCAGTGTCGGTGTGTGTTTGTCGGGGGAGAGATGTCGTCTTCTGGGCAGAAGGTGGTGTTGATAACTGGCTGTTCATCAGGAATCGGCCTCCGCATCGCCGCACTGCTGGCCAACGACCCCAAACGGCGTTACCATGGTGAGAGTCACATGCCTCCTTTATTCAGTTTAAACGTAGGTGGTTTTTTTCTTAACAAGAGTGAGATCACTCTAAACTTTAAAAACTTGATGTAAATATATTTTTAATTTTTGTTTTTTGTACATATTTCCTGTATTTAAGCTCTACAGCCGACTGCTGGATGTTTACACACTGTAACAACCTTCACTGTGAATGTGCAGTTTATAAGTGACAGTAGAGTTACCAGCCAGTTCTGTAGTTTTACAGCAAATCTACTGTTTTTGATATCCATAGTAACCAACTGCTGTAAATTACAGTTAAATCAGTGTAAAGCTGTAGATTATTGAACAACCTCACTAAGATAGTAAGAGTGTGTGTGTGGGTGTGAGAGAGACAGTTCATGCCCTCATTATTTATCCTCATCTTAAGGGTACTCAGCCTTAGTCTGAGCCAAGAGTATAGCACACACACACACACACACACACACAGAGTCGCGTATTACTATCCTTGTGAAGTCCTTCCATAGACTCCCATAATGCCTAGATGTATATAATTCTACACCAACACCTAACCCTTAATCCTAACCTTAACCTCAACCTCAGTAACCACAATCTTTACTTCTTTTAGTTTCTCAAATAAAACGTGTGCATTTACTATGAAGTCATTTCTCCTCATGGAGACCTCTCAAATGTCCCCACAAAGCCCAAAGAAATGAATAAAAGTGATTTTAGGGGACAAAAAGGCAAAAAGGCTAACAGTTACACTACCAACTGTCCCAAAGAACTCAACATTTCACATCACACACACACACACACAAACACACACACATGTGTGTGTGTGTGTGTAATCATGTAAAGAGATTTATACACCTGTAACTGTATTTGTACATATTTTGTACAAAAAGACGTCAGAAAAGTATGATGCTTATTACCGTTATTACAAATAATAGTAATCATCGTTATATAACTATGTATAATCTATAACTATATAATGTCATTTTCTACTTTCTGCATGTCCCTTTTTCTACTGCTCAGACATCAGACTTTTTACAGAAATATTTTCTAATCGAGGCTCGAAGTAGTGACACACTGGAGCCATGAGGTGGAGCTGTGACACTGATTATGGAATAAAAGTTGAAGATATAATCACCCAGTTCACCTGCTTATGTTCCAATTAAACATGTCCTGAGCTTAATAATAATAATAATAATAATAATAATAATAATAATAATAATAATA
>JAVGVS010002161.1:0-12573 GCA_032718565.1 Distichodus sexfasciatus
ATTTAATATAATATATATAGGTGTGAGTTGAAGACATTTAAATAGTATAATACTATACAATTACTGAAGGAATCCCAAAAAGTTACTGTTTTGCAGAAATGTGAAAATAATTGCGTAAGAGACTCTTCGTCCAATTCGTTTGAAAGGAACGAATCTCAAATAAGAACATTGGTGAAATATTACGTAAGTGAGGTTTTAAGAATGAATATGACCTGATATGCTTAAGTGTTTTCTTAATGGCTCCGCCTCATCCGGACCACCAGCATTCTTGGCTGGCTCTGTCATTCTATTATTAATTCCGCCCGAGGGGAAAAGGAGGAGAAGGAGGTGCGCTAATTGAAATCTCCATTGTGCCTCGACGAAGCCCGTCGCTCACTGCCGTAAAGTCAACAACTTGACCTTGCGGTTAAGATCCTCGGGAACGTAAAAACGAGCGTTAAAAAAATGGCAACTGGACTTACACAGCAAATCAATAAAGTAAAACGAAAAGCCGTTATCAAGCCAGGTCACGACACGAAGATTAAATATGGCGAGGTTAATGAAGTCACTAAAGTCTTATTATAGCAGGCCCTCGTGCCAAGGCCGGCGCTTTAATTTTCGGACAAGTTATGAGTATGTGTGATGAGGTCGTTCGGAAGTGTAATTAGCTTTGCCTTTTCTGAGGAAAATTCTGTTCAAGTTGTGAGTGAAGAGGAGGAAAAATGTCAGGATTGTGCTGCTTCCTGGGGGGTGTAACGATACATCGATCTACATCAGTATTCAGAGATCAACAAGTCAATAGTATCGATCTAAAATGAAAACACCAATCATAGATCATATTGTTAGATAAAAATGTCAAATGATCTATTAGTTGCTGATATGAATTTATGTTAGTAAATTGAATCGAACTGAAACCATATCATAGCGGACTTCTAGTAATATATGCAAACATTGAATCATTGTCCATTGAATCTAAATAATATCGTGTTGTGATGAAACGTATTTACATTTTTTCTGTTTACAGTTACATTCTGTTTACATTTACATTTTTTCTGTTTTTCTGTTTTATATTTAAATGGCTATATTCAAACCACACTTTACCAGAAATGTGTTTTAATAATATCTAATTAGTACTTTTACTTCATTATCTTCCATTTTGTCTTTAAAATAATCAGAATTATACAATAAAGTCTCTGTTATTGGATTTGCACATCTACTGCTCCCACCACACTCCATCTCATGAAACCTGTCTTTAATCTTTAATCTGGGAGCCGACTCTCGAACCTTAAGTACAAGTCTGAGTCATCTGTTGTTGTTTTTTCTTTTCTTTCCTTTGTTTTACTTTGGCACGATAGCAACACAGAGGACTTTCTTCAGCCTTGATGACAAATCTTGACGAATTTGTGCCAGATGCCAGTGCAGGAGCTGCCGAGGATCAACACAGCCATCTGCTGGCTGAATATATAAGCAGAAAATTTGCAATAAGGACAAAGGGCTTCATTTACCAATATTTGAAGTTTTTGCATATTTTTGTTTTTAAGAGAGGACTACCTCAGATTTGTGATATTCTGAACGGTGCGCAAGTTCATGAATTTATACATTTAAATAGTATAACATTATACAACTGTGGAATAGAAGAAAACCAAAAAAGCTATTGGTTTGCACAAATATGCAATAAAATGTGTGCAAGAGTGTTCTTCAGCATACATAGATTCTGCAAGATTGACCTCTTCCTACTGTCCAATATACGAATCCAATGAAGTTCTTTCAACATCATGAACTGGTTCCTACGTCCCCATTTCCCACATTGACCTTTTGCATCCTGTTCACAGCTTTCACCTGAAAGGTCGCCAAAAGGCTGAGAACGTAATCAGATTTGGCAGTCGGGTATTAGAAGAATGCCTAATATTGAGCAGATATGCAACAAATCATTTTCAACAAACAGTGAAACATGCAAATGCAACGAGCTGCGATTCTCTGTGTGTTCTGACGCATTTCTATCAAAAGCAGCATTGACATTTTCAGTCATTTGAACAAGGCTAGCTGTTCTATTGGGTCAGAGAACGCAAGCCTTTAACTTTCAAGTTTACTTAATCGTCATAGGCAGCTTTACTCATGTACAAATTGTGATCATGTTGCAACATATAACAATGTCATGTGCCACAGTAAGCAGGTAATCAATGCTGTCAGTGGTCGTAAAGTTATGGTGGGGGAATAGTGGCGTTTTTCCAGCTGCAACCCTGATTTGAGAACATCTGCACACAACGCAAGCGCCACACCAGCGACTTAAAATATATGGGGATTAAAGGTGTAATTTTTGCAGAGCTGTTTAGGTTTTAAGCGACTTAAGTATAGAGAGGCAATTTTGAGAAAGTTGAGAGCAGCAAATGTTATTAGTCATTATTCGACACAATGTTCGAAAGCGAAATATATGTAAATGTCAAAAATATTTGGGGGTGGGAGGGTTAAAAAAACATATCTACAAAAGAGAGGCCCTGCAGAAAACGCCACTACTAAATACTTGCACAGACGCTTTTAATTTCAATTGCACCACATTCACTCTCATTTTCCACATTACCACCGTCCAGTGAGGTCATAAAGCCAACATGGCAGAGACTGGAGAATAAAATCGCCTGCTTTCTACTCCGACCAGGACAAAGACAGGTCACACAGGTGCGGTTTTTATGCTTTTTCAGTGCAAGCGAGTTTCAAACCGGCATATGGAAATAGCCTGATGCTGCTCGGGTCCAGAGCAATCAAAACGACTTCAATACATCACAGGGGTGTTTATAGCCAGGCGGGTGAGCCGGATTCCTCAATATGCTCATGAAACAGCAACACCTGCCTGGGAATCTGACCCTGGTCAACTTGGACTTTCATTACCTCTCAATGAGTCACCGAAATGAAAGAAAATTGTCTATGAATCATGCGGTGAAGTAATAGGAGGGGTGGACGTCTTGGATATGCGTTTGGCAGTTTGACTTTTGGTTTTGCTTTGGGCCAAATGGCTTTATCCTACCTCCAGCTCTACCAGCACTGGACCCCCGAGCAAGGCCCCTAAACCCAAGTGAGGGACTGGAGCGGAGACTGAAGACTGTCCCTGTATTCTGGAAATGGAAGGAGTCTGAAAAATGACTAAAGGCTTTTTTGGAAAAAGCTTTTTGGATTTGTGGCACACAAATCCATTTCTTCTCATCAGCAATTGCAGCAAAGGTGTATGATTTTTTTTTATTTTATTAAAGGTATATTAAATGAAGCAGTTCGTGGTTTATTGTCGTAAAAATGATAACTGGCGCGGTAGAAATTTTCGGGCATTTTTGCGTTGGTATTATGACGTGAAGATGTGACGTGAGAACTGAAGAGCTGCTAAAATAAACACCGTGTCTCTTCTGTAACAGAATTCTTACTGAATTAATGTAATAATGCAAAAAATGATAACTCCAGAAACTCCATTTGGACGGATTTCAGTGCGAAGGTAACGTTTTTTGCCATCTGAATTAATTTAGCAACTCTCCAGAATTATTTTAGAATTGCTTCATAAAACGTTTTACAATTTAATTACAATTTTAATGATGTGCATTTTTATTCAAATCAAGCGGTGAAAAAAACGGAACCATTTATTGAGGGGGGAAAAGTATGAAATCTACTATAATTTACATTCTCTAAATAAAAAAAAATAAGCAAAAGTCTAAGAATGACCCGAAACATGAGAGCTGACAATTATAAGAGCTGAAATGATAGTAAATCTCTATTAAGAAAGACGTTTATCCCGAAGACTGGAAGAATATTTGTAAAAAAAAAAAAAAAAAAAAAAAAGTGATGTAAAACTACGCCACTATGAGGCCATGATGTTTTTCTGTCGTAAAACTAGCCTTAGTACGTCAGTGCCGCTTGACATTTGGTAGAACTACTCGTTTTACGGCAACGTTTTGAGGCGCTCGAAATGCCGTCTTAATCCCGATATAGTGCACTACACTATATTGCTTTTAGTCTTGCTTGAAGCCCTACAAAGTAGACGAGTGGAAGATTTCGTTGACGTCTTTGAAGGTAGTGCACTACATAGGGATCATAATAACTGGCGTTGCTACGCAGAGTAGTGTACTACACAGCACCAAATAATCATAGGTACCTCACTACATAGGAAGAAAGGACTTTACGTAGCTCACTTAAAAGGGAGAGACCGGCGATTGTATTTAGGCAGTTACTGTTTGTAGTGCATACATACGAAGTGGAGAGCCTCTTTAATCCCCTATATAGGGAATGAGGAGATTCTGTTCATCATATGCATCTTATGTAGTGTATTGTATAGGGAATACAGCCTTTTATAAGTACCACCCTACCCATGCACCAATGAGCTCTGTAGCGCACTACCAAAGAGCGCTTATATAGTGCACTTCTAGGCTCCCTAGATAGTTCACTAAACTAGGGAGTAGAATGTCTCTGTTGTGCATTACCTAAGGAGCCGGGCACTCTATATCACCATACTTAGGTATCAATGACACTTTGTAGCGCCCTACCTAGAGAGCTGTGAGCTTATCTAGTGCCTTTATAAACACCATCTTACACAGGCACCAAAGGGCTTTTATAGCACACTACTTAGTGAGTAGGGATCGTATGTAGTGCATTTTATAGGTATATTGGGCACTTATAGAAGTAGAAAGCATAAGTTGTACATTACTTAGGGTGCAGGGAACTCTACACCAATTCACTTAGGCAGCAGCGAGATTCTATAGCGCACTACTTAGGGAGAAGGGAGGTTATGTAGTGCGTTGCATAAGGAAAAGTGGCCTTTTATAACCAGCACCTAAGAGCCTCTGTAGCTCACTACCTAGGGAGTATGGAGCTTCTGTGCCTTACATACGGTGTAGGACATCTTTAAGCCACCCTACCTAGGCAGCAACGAGACTCTGTGGCGCACTACCAAGAGAGGCTCCGTTGTTGTGCACTACTTAGGGAGTAGGGAGCCACAGTAAGTATTAAATGTTGCTAACGCCGGAAGGCGGCTAAGTTTTGCTAGTTTTGTTTTCGTCCCGTAGCCTCGCCACGATGGGAATAGCCGACGAAGCGGATCGGACTCTTTTTGTTGGAAACTTGGACCCTCAAGTGACAGAAGAGCTTTTGTTTGAACTCTTTTTACAGGCAAGTCGTTCGAGCTTATTTTCTTTCGTTAGCAAACGTGCTAGCGCGGAGGCTAAACGTCAGCTAGTTAGCTAATGAGCAGGGAACCGGAGCCTCGCGTTAGCTTCACATGAGGGGAATTTTGTGGTTGTAAATGTGGTCATTAAATTGAAGACATGTGGCTGAGGACACGATAGTTACGAGTTAATTTAAGTTTAGCACCATTTCGAAGTTTCTAGCAGTCTTTGTTGTCCTCAAACACGACTAAGCTAACATTAGCCTAGCCTTATCAAGCTAAATAGGAATAGCTAAAACCTGCAGGTGGCACGTAAAGTCGATATCTGAGTTTTTAATTTTTTAATTTTCACACTGTACTCAATCTAAACTACTTGTTCTCTGTTTTAATTAAATTACTGAAATTCAAAATGGCATTTTATTAAAACCACATTGTTTTTAAAGAGAATTTTATCCTAGTTTTACATTTTTGAACACTAAATTAACCAGTGGAAAAAGTCATGTTATTAGTCTCAATCAAGTCAAAGTTCACCATTGGAACTGATCATTGAATTGTTAACATGAAAACCAGAACCACTTGCTGAAGGTAAATTTTCACATCTCTGTTTTTTCCCCCTTTGCAGGCTGGACCTTTAGTCAAAGTCAAAATCCCCAAAGACAACGAGGGAAAATCGAAGCAGTTTGCCTTTGTGAACTTCAGGCATGACGTTTCGGTCCCGTACAGCATGAACCTTCTCAACGGAATCCGCCTCTTTGGGAGACAACTCAACTTACAGTTCAGATCAGGTACCAAACCACCCAAATTTCCCCTGACCCTGAACACTCAGTTGTGTGGACACCTGTTTATTTGTTGGCTGGTGTCCTCTTTTAGGGAGCAGTCACATTAATCAGGAGGGGAAAAGTCCTGCCAACTCTCAGAACCCCGGTTTGGCAAATACGCCCAACCAGCGCGGAGGCAGGTATGTGTATAGCCCTTTTAGCAGTGTTAGTTTTGTTACTGAAAAGTGTTAATGACTGAAATAAGATGTTGACTAGCGAAAAAAAGTAAATAACCAAGAGCTTTGATAATAAATCTGAGACGAAATGTAAATTAGTTTTGGTTAAGAAGAAAAGACGGGACTAAAATGTTAACTTGTGGATTGTCGGATGTTTAAAATGTGTCTAGTTTGTCACAGTGTTGAAGCAGTGCGTCCTTGTCATTGGCTGGATTGGTTAAGAGTTCATGTTGCAATTGTTCATTTGTTTTTCACATCAACACCAAAAACAAGTGTCTGTTTTCAACAGTGATGTTTGCAAAACCAAAGTGGAGTTGTTTTCCAACTGTTTTCGAAACGTGACTGTTACATGCAAATAAAATGTAAAAATCTTGTTCTAGTGAACATCAACATTGCTTCACTGCAAACAGGGTCATTCGGGCAAATAAGACAGTTTGATTTATGGGCACAGTTTATTTAGAATTTGTCTGAAACGGACACCAAAATGAAAAGTAGTTACAATTTACTCAACTAAAAGTATCAAGGATTGAAATGACAAAGTCTGACTAAACCTAAAAAGGCTTTTTGTCTAAAGGCTAAGATGAAATCGTATCTAAATCTAAATGTAGCTTTGCTTTTAAGGTTTTCTGTTTTTTTTATTAAGAATGCCTAAATGTACATCATTGCTTTTTCAGATATGACCGCACTCCAGAACAAACGTCGTCCTCATACTCTCCACCTCAACATGTGCAGAGGTCCTTTTCTTCACCAGACAGTATGCAAAGACAAGTTATGGTGAGTTTTTGCCGGCAGTTGAGCTGAATTGGTCTCCGTATTCGTGATAATCGATGAGACTGAGAACTAAGATTGTTTGTCGCTCATAATCATGCAGTAAAACATATGCGGCCAATTTCCCGGTCGAGGATTAAGCCTAGTCGTAGACTAATTTTGAGACTAAGTTGTAGTACCAATGGAGATTTACCATTCACACTCAAAGCTAGTCTAGGACTAGGCTTAATCCTCGACTGGGAAATTGGCCCATAGTCTTTAATATAAGGCAGGGTTTTTAGTCATTGTGCTTGTAGCAGATGAGATCTCTCAAAAATTAGTTTTAAATATTAAGTGATTAGTTGCTCTTAATTTTGTTTTAAAATCTTTTTATTTGCTTCTTTTGCCTGATTTTATTGTTGATGTAAACCGATTTGGGCTGCATTTATATGCATGGAATATTCTCCATAAATAAAGATAATGTTGATGATGATTAATGTTATTATTATGAAAAATTCCACCACAGATGAACAACATGTGGCAGCTCCAGATGCAGCAGTTGCAGCAGTTAAACGGCGCGTTTCAAATTGGGATGCAGCAGCAACAGTTTAGGGGCGGAAATAGTAGCCACTGGCAACAAGAGAACCCCACCCACAGGGGGAGTCGCTACTCCGACCACCAAGACGGAGGTAATGGTGGCGGTCACCACGGACGCGAGCAACGGCACAGCGGAAACGAGAGGCATCGCCGCGACTTTTATCACCACGACGACCGCAGCGGAGGACGTAGCCGAGATTACGCCTCTGGGAGACACCGAGACGCTCGAGAGGGACGATGGAGGCGATGAGGGAACAAGAAGAAAATTCTGTTCAGCATTTTTATAGTTTTTTAAGAGACTTAAAAAAAAAAAGAGAATGCTTTTTTTTTGATTGTTCTTAAAGTTTTTTTTTAAATGAAATTTCAATGTTCAAAAAGAGTTGAGTTTTAACTGGAAGAACTAAAAAAAAAAGATGCTAAATTTGAGTTAAAAACTTCCACACATATGCAGCTGATTTGTTTGTGACCAAATGAGGTAAACACTGCTTGTGAGATTGAATCTCGGGGAGGTTTTGGATAAAATTTGTCTTTTTTTAAAGTCTAGGTTTTTATTTTCGTGCCCGTTTCTTTTTCTTGAAGTGTTAATGTCTTCATGGGCCGAGTTTATCAAGACGTTTGCTACTAAGCGTAATGTAAATCAGGTTGCTTTTCTCTTTCACCAGCAGGGAGGTTTTACACCGTCATCTTGAGCAATGACACATTTGGTTACTTGTAAATATTCTTAGTAAAATATTTCTTTTTCCAATGACTTCTCAGGAGTTTTTAGAATCTATAATAATTTTCTCTGATGCTGTTTTTTTCATCCTCCCCAGACACTAAGATTTCAAAGTTTTTATGAGTGTGTTAAACAGTTTGTTCAGCTTTATCCTAAATACAGCATCCTTTAACAACTTATTAGTTTTGTGTTGTTTTTTGGTGCCTGATTAACAAACGTAATCTTTTCTGTCCCCCTGATCACACTTCGCCCATTTTATCTTTGTCTTCCGCTTTGTGTTGGAACTTAAGCTTAGCTAGTCAGCAACGAGGTCCAGGCCACTGCAAGATGGACGTTACATGGAAGGAGACCACCAACACCGTTCGGAGCTCTGACGGTAAATTATTACCACACCCGAGGCGACTAATAGAGTGGTTAGATGACGTGAGAAGGTGGTCTCCAGTCACATTTTTAATTACATGGTGGCGTTGAATTTCTCTCTCTATATACTCTTAAACTAGATATTGTTTAAAACCGTGTTTATAAGCAATCAGTCACAGCTTACACAATTTAATTTGTGCCTTTTCACCATTTACCCCTGAGTGTATTCATGTGACAAGCTTTTACACCCAAAACTAATCAGCAAAAGGTAAGTTTCGGTTCATCTGAGATTTAATAATGTGTAAGTTAAGGGATTTATTAACTTATTGTGATCCATTATTATCGCCTGTTCAATATTGAAAGTATTTATATATTCCTGCTAATATTTTATTCATGTATTTTTCTTTTTGTATTCACATTAGAGCCCTGTGTTGTGAAAAACATTTAGTTCCATCAGTAACGTTTCACAAGCACAAGTTGATTTGCCTGTTCAGAGCTAAAATAATGGTCTTTGTTTAGTGAATTCTATTATTCTGATTATGCGTTATTCAGGGATGCACGATAATATCGGAATTGGCCGATGATAAGCTTAGATTTGTCAGACGTTTTTCAGCCGATGTTTTCTGACGCGTTTATTGTACGTCGGAAAGGTAGCTGTGGTGCCAGGCATGTCCAAAGTCTGAGGTGGGATTTTATACGACCCGCGCCTTCTACGTTCGAGGGCCTGGCACTCGCTCGAACTCTGCTTTCATGCTCGCCGTGTTGGAAATTCTGGGCGTGCAACTTTGGCAAGCAAAATATCTTGTTTTTACGCGCTCGACTTCCTCATTTATGGGCAGATAGATATAAGATGTAAGATACAGATATAAGATACAGTATAAGCATGGAAAACATTGGCTGTCAGCATTGGCCAACACACAGTGCACCACCACCGCCAAATGTGACCCCTGCATATGACCCTGCATATGACCCATCCGTGAAGGAGCAGTGGGCAGCTGACATGGGCAGCACTCAGGGAGCAGTGCTTAGGGATGGTACCTTGCTCATGAGTACCTCAGTGGCACGTTTACCACTCCGAAATTCGAACAGCCCTTCCAAACATCAAAGCCAACAGCCGCTAGCTTCTTCGACTAGCGCTCCCTTTCCGCTTAGCAGGCCCCGGCGCGAAGCGAGCCGCGGCAGCCCGAAATCCTCCTAATGTCCGAGCTGAAGTCCTAATCTAACCTTCCGAAAGTGCTTAGGCCGATAACGGCGGCTCCCGTTGCGCTCCGCTCGGCTCATCCCCGCCTCGGAAAGTGGCGCAGGCGTTTGCACCCGGCGCTCTGAGCTCTCGGTCTTGTCGCTAATCCGCCGAGGATCGGGTTGCGGCCCGCTGCCTGGAAGCGCAATTTAACTGAGAGCGCCAGCGTGTTAGCGGGGACCCAGAGCCGCCTCTGAACTCGGGATTCGCCTTTAATTGGTTGAGCTGCTTGGCGTCGCCCGGACCTCGGAACGGGGGACTTGTGGCCCCCCAACCCCCTTCGTCAGCAGACCTCAAACTACAAACACACATTTGTTTCTGACTTTGTGGGGACCAGGTTTATTAACCTTATAAGAGCTCCACCTGCAAACTGTGAACGCTTCAGTAACTTCGGAATGACGCACACAATCGCCGAAATCTAGAGAACGTACCCGATGCGCTCATATGAGTCGTGTTTTTATGTAATAAAGGATTCCAAGTGGAGCTTATGTAACCCAGAGATCAGCTAATTACCATGCAAATTCTGATATATTTTTCATCTTATTATAAACTATAGAATTTCCCAACTTGCAAATACTACATGATAGATATGATATTATACATAAAAAATTATAGCATGCACGATAATATCGGAATCGGGCAATAATAGCTTAGATTGCTTAGATTTGTCCGTTATTTCCTGCCGATATTTTATGACGCATTTATTTAGTGTCAAAGTACGAGGTGGGATTTTATACGACCCGAGTCTTCTACATTTGGGTGCTATGGCCTTGTCCGACTCTGCTTTCATGCTCACTTGCCTTGCCGCTGTGTTAGAAATTTTGGCAAGTCAAAATTTTTACGCAGTAACATGCATGTCTCAATGTTGTAGTTCTCAAGAGCGGACCCGTGTGTGACCTCTGCATTTGACCCATCTGTGAAGGAGCAGTGGACAGCTAACCAGGGCAGCGCTCGAGGAGCAGCACTTGGGGACGGTATCTTTCTCATGAGTACCTTGATGCATGGATCTTTGAATTGATGTATCATTGTAGACTGATGCATCGTTACACTCCTCGTTACACATGTAGTCTCTTCCAAACCTAACAAGTCTAATTTTGGGGCCGAATTTTAGGACCAGCTTCTTTCCCTCCTCATTTCCTCGTAGCCCCCAACCGTCTCACTTCTCAAAGACCGCCTCCCGCCTCACCCCCTCCCCACAAATTCTCGTGATGTCTCCTCCTGTTCTAAAGCCAGCCGTCGCCCGACACAGTTGTTCTCATCATCTTTCCTTTGATCAACCAACTCGGACCCAAAAAGCGGCCGGAGCTTCCCAGAGACAGATCTTCATATTTCCTGCCTTGTAATCCACTTTGAACGTGGAACCTCCTAATCTGGGATCTTACCCGAGTTATATTTACTCTGCTTGGGAATCGATAATCGTTTGGACACCGGCTTGCTTTGTACATGAGAACCTGACACTAAACTCGCTCAGGGAGTAACACTGTAGCCAGGGCCTTCCAAACTCCGTGCTGCGTTCCATTCTGATGGAGGCAACTTTCTAAATAAGGCTGAGCGTCAGTTCCTTCAATTTTAGAATTAAGGTCCTAGATCAAGTTCAAATCATGAAAGTTTACAAAAGCACTTTAATCAAGAAATCTTGTCTTCACCAACTATAACATAGAACGAAAAACAACAAAAATGTAGCCAGGAGCAGCAATCGAGGAGTCCAAGCTCTTAAAATTAACACTTAGCATTTCTTTAGTATATTAATATTTTGATATGTTCGCATAGTTTATAATGTTCATTAGAAGTAATGTTAAGAAGTCTCTCCTTCACAATGTCAGATCAAATTCATCACTGAATTTGATACTTCCTTTATGTGAATATGTTATATAATTAGATTGTGTTATATATTATGTGCTATATATTATTGTTGTTATATATTTATGTTTTGCCCACTTATCTACCTCCCAAATTTCAGGCTGATATGATACAAAACCACATCAAATTATCAGTGCATTTTCTGCTTCTAGTACTTTTTATTCAAACCTGATTTGCTTGGCTCATTAAATCTTCGTCAGGAAAGATTTGGCTCATGTTCTGCCTCTTTCATAGTTCATCAACCTTAGTACAAATCAACTTTGATACCCAACTTTTCTTCACACATTCCAAGTTTTATCCCTCTATAATGTAAGGATTTTACACCACAATTCATTTTATAGGAGAAAATAATCCTATAATATGATTTGAAGCAGCTACAGTGCTTGGGCCCCTAAAAATAATAACGAACATAAATATTTAAAGAGAACACGAATTCGAATCTCCACACACTATTTAAGAAGGCTGATTTCTAATTGGGAGATCCCCTGACACGGGGAAGTGCGAATGCTGCCCCTAGGTAGGCAACACCTCTCAGAATGGGACGCGACCTACATCAAAGCTGCGGTCCATCTGACAAAGGCATCAAGTTCGTTTCCAGACGGATCTCCGGCCGATCATTTCTCAATCAGACGTATCAGACGTTCAGAGGAACGAGAACATCAGAGAGAAAGAGAGAGGGAGAGAGAGGGTCTAGCATCTTTCCGCCGTTGCAGCTGAGATTTCCCCCCCAAATGATTGCAAAAACTTTAATAAAACCCTTGATATGTCGCATAAGGCAACTTCAATCATGCGCGCATTAAGCCCCAAAAATGTTATATCAGATATCATTAAATTAAAAGATGTGGACTACAATAAGAAAGATACAGAGTTTTTCCAGTTATTTCGTATGAAATATATATAATGGAAGAACAAGAAGCATAATTCAATATTTTTAATAATAATAATAA
>JAVGVS010002162.1:0-12572 GCA_032718565.1 Distichodus sexfasciatus
AACACTTGAGACATCCACAGAAACAACAGGTGTGACCACTACATCCACACCTGAAACAACTACGTCTACAGAATCAACTACTGAAACCACTGTTGTAGCAACTACAGAGGCTTCCAGTACCGCAACTGAAGTACCAACAACTACAGAGTTACTAACCACAACACTTGAGTCATCCACAAAAACAACAATTCTGACTACTGAATCCACACCTGAAACAACTACGCCTACAGAATCAACAACTGCTGAAACCACTATGGTAACAAGTACAGAAGCTTCAACCACCACAACTGAAGTACCAACAACTACAGAGTTACTAAGAACAACACTTGAGACATCCACAACAGTTCTGACCACTGCATCCACACCTGAAACAAATACACCTACAGAATCAACTACTGAGATCACTGTTGTAGCAACTACAGAGGCTTCCACAACCACAACTGAAGTACCAACAACTACAGAGTTACTAACCACAACACTTGAGACATCCACAGAAACAACAGGTGTGACCACTACATCCACACCTGAAACAACTACGTCTACAGAATCAACTACTGAAACCACTGTTGTAGCAACTACAGAGGCTTCCAGTACCACAACTGAAGTACCAACAACTACAGAGTTACTAACCACAACACTTGAGTCATCCACAAAAACAACAATTCTGACTACTGAATCCACACCTGAAACAACTACGCCTACAGAATCAACTACTGAAACCACTGTTGTAGCAACTACAGAGGCTTCCAGCAGCTTCAACCACTGGGCCAACTGAAGTACCAACAACTACAGAGTTACTAACCACACAACACTAGACATCCACAGAAACAATAATTCAGACCACTATATCCACACCTGAAAACAATTACGCCTACAGAATCAACAATCCAAGGAAACCAATCAGGTAACAACTAAGGTAGCTTTAATCCACCACAACTAAAGTACCAATAACTACAGAGTTACTAAACACACACTTGGAGACATCCACAGAAACAACAGGTGATCATCACATCCAGACCCGAAACAACCTGTGGAGTGCAGAATCATTAATCATGAAACCACTGTGGTAACAACTATGAAGCTTCAACCACCAATAACCGGAAGCAAATTACCAACTAGAGAGTTATTAAACTAAGTTAAAGATTTGATGATCTACAGAAACAACAATTGACCACTGAATCCACACCCGAAAACAACTACGCCTGCTTAGAATCAAGAACTGCTGAAACCATCAGGTAACAAAGTGCAGAAGCTTCAACTACCACAAATGAAGTACGGACAAATCACAGAGTTACTGACCACAACCTTGAGACCATTATAGAAACAACAGGTGACCACCACATCCACACTCCGAAACAATTACGCCTACAGAATCAACAATCATGAAACCACTGTGGTAACAACTACAGTTTTAACCACTCACAACTGAAGAAGCAATACCAACAACTACAGAGTTGGCTAAACACACCACTTGAGACATCCACAGAAACAATTCTGACCACTATATCCACACCTGAAACAACTATGCCACAGAATCAAGAACTGCTGAAACCAACGCGATAACAACTACAGAAGTTTTCAACCACCACAACTGAAGTGCCAACAACTAAGAGTTACTAACCACAACACTTGAGACTTCTGATGAGAAACAACAGTGCTGACCACTGCATCTACACCTGAAAACAACACACCCACAGAATCAATTACTGAAATCACCAGTTAGAAGCAATCCAGAGGCTTCTCCACAACCAATTACAACTGAAGTAGCAGCAACAACAGAGTTACTAACCACAACACTTGAGACATCCACAGAAACAACAGGTGTGACTACTAGCATCCAGATCTGAAACAACTAAGGAGTACAGAATCAATAACTGCTGAAACCATCAGGTAACAACTACAGCTTAACTACCACAACTAAAGTGCTCAACAAGTAGAGAGTTACTAACCACAACATTTGAGAGATATCTACAAAAACAAATAATTCTTGGACACTGAATCCACACCTGAAACAACTACGTTACCACAGAATCAACAACTGCTGAAACCACTGTGGTAACAAGTGCAGGAACTTCAACCACCACAAATGAAGTACCCACAACTACAGAGTTACTGACCACAACTCTGAGAAATCCATAGAAACAACAGGCAGGACCACTATTCGAACTGAAACAACTGTGCTCTGCAGAATCAACAAATCAAACCATTGTTGTAGCAATAACAGAGGCTTCCACCACCACAACTGAAGTACCAACAACAACAGATTTACTAACCACAACACTTCAGACATCCACAGAAACAACTGGTGTGACCACTACATCCAGACCTGAAACAAGTGTGTCTACAGAATCAACAACTGTTGAAACCACTGTGGTAACAACTACAGAAGGTTCAACCACCACAACTGTAGTACCAACATCTACAGAGTTACTAACCACAACACTTGATAAATCCACAGAAACAACAATTCTGACCACTACATCCACACCAGAAACAACCCCTGCCTAGATTCAAACATCTGTTATCACCACTGCTTATAGTAATTACAGAGGCTTCCACCACCAAACTGAAAATACCAACAACTACAGAGTTTCTAACCACAACCCTTGGACACACATCCACAAAGCTACAAGAAGGCCTTGACCACTACATCCAAACCTGAAACAAATATGCCTACAGAATTAACAACTACTATTAACACTGCTGTGGTATCTACAGTAGCTTCCTCCACTATTGCTGAAGTACCAACAACTACAGAGTTGGCTAACCATAACATCGTGAGTACATCCACAGAAAACAGCAGATGTGACCACATCCAATTCCCTGAAACAACTATGGCTACAGAATCAACTACTGAAAACCACTGTTGTAGCAACTGACGAGGCTTCTCCACACAACTTCAGTACTCAACATCTACATGAAGGCCAACCACAACACTTGAGACATCCACAGAAACAGGTTTTACAACTTCATACAAACCTGAAACATTTGCATCCACCAAATCAACAACTGCAGAAGTCATTGTGGCCGCAAATATAAAAGGTTTGACCTCTACATCTGAGGTTACAGAAACTACAACAATAACAACCACAAACACTTGGAGACATATCCACAGAATCAGCTGGTGTGGTCACTACATCCACACCTGAAACAACCCTATCCACACAATCAACAAGTGCAGAAGCAACTGTTGCAGCAACTACCGGAGCATCAAATTCATCACTACTGAATTACCATCAAAAAACAGAGTTACTAACTAAAACAATTGAGACATCTGACAGAAACAACAGGTGTTACCACACTATATCCACAATCTAAACAAGTGTGCCTACAGAATCAACAACTGAAACTACTGCTGTAGCAACTGCTAAGAGGCTTCCACCACCACAACTGAAGTACCAACAACTACAGAGTTACTAACCACAACACTCAAGACATCCACAGAAACAACAGGTGTGACCACTGTATCCACACCTGAAATAACTGTGTCTATAGAATCAACAACTGCTGAAACCATTGTAGTAAAAGCTACAGAGGCTTCCACCACCAAAACTGAATTAACAACAACTACAGAGTTACTAACCACAACACTTGAAACATCCACAGAGACAACAGTTCTGACCACTACATTCACACCTGAATCAAATACACTTATAGAATCAATCAAGATAACCACTGTGGTAGAAAACTACTGAAGCATCCACCACCACAACTGAAGTGCCAACAACTACAGAGTTACTTACCACAACACTTGAGACATCCACAGAGACAACAGGTATGACCACTACATCCAGACCTGAAACTGTTGTAGCAACTATGGAGGCTTCCCCCACCACAACTGAAGTACCAACAACTACACAGTTACTACCCACACTTGAGATGATCCAGAAGACAGAAACAAACAGGTGTGACCCTCTATCCACACCTGGAAACAACTGTGTCTGAAGAATCAACAACTGCTGAAACCACTGTGGTTAAGACTCCACTGAGGTCAAACACCACAACTGAAGTACCAACAACTACAGGAATAATAACCACAACAATTGAGACATCCACAGAAACAACAGGTGTGACCACTATATCCACAGTTGAAACAAGTGTGCCATGAATCAACAACTGAAACTACTGCCAGAAAGCAACTACAGAGCCTCCACCTCACCACAACTGAAGCACTGAATAACTACAGAGTTACTAAACTACAACTTTGGAGATCTACAGAAACAAGTGTGACCACTACATCCAGACCTGAAACAACTACACCTAAAGAATCAACAACTGAAACCACTGTTGTAGCAAGTACAGAAGCTTCAACCACCACAACTGAAGTACCAACAACTACAGATTTTTTAAACACAAGACTTGAGACATCCACAGAAACAACAGGTGTGACCACTACATCCAGACCTGAAACAACTACGCCTACAGAATCAACAACTGCTGAAACCACTGCGGTAGAAACTACTGAAGCCTCATCCACTACAACTGAAGTACCAACAACTACAGAGTTACTAACTATAACACTTGAGACATCCACAGCAACAACAGTTCTGACCACTATATCCAGACCCGAAACAACTACGCCTACAGAATCAACAAATCAAACCATTGTTGCAGTAATAACAGAGGGTCGAATTCACCACAACCGAAGTACCAACAACAACAGAGTTACTAACCACAACACTTCAGTCATCCACAGAAACAACTGGTGTGACCACTACATCCAGACCTGAAACTCCTGTGTCTACAGAATCAAATAACTGCTGAAACCACTGCGGTAACAACCACAGAAGGTTCAACCAC
Organism: Distichodus sexfasciatus; assembly: GCA_032718565.1. Lineage (NCBI taxonomy): Eukaryota > Metazoa > Chordata > Actinopteri > Characiformes > Distichodontidae > Distichodus > Distichodus sexfasciatus. The sequence continues at coordinate 4,801 of JAVGVS010002162.1, forward strand.
TACAACTGTAGTACCAACATCTTAAGGAAAGGCTTTCAACTGGCTAAATACCCTGATAAATCCACATGACACACACTTGACCACTACATCCACACCAGAAACAACCCTGCCTACAGATTCAACATCTGTTATCACCACTGTTGTAGCAATTACAGAGGCTTCCACCACCAAAACTGAAATACCAACAACTACAGAGTTTCTAACCACAACCCTTGACACATCCACAGTTACAATAGTTCTGACCACTACATCCAAACCTGAAACAAATATGCCTACAGAATTAACAACTACTATTAACACTGCAGTGGTATCTACAGAAGCTTTCCCTCCACTATTGCTGAAGTGACCAACAACTACAGAGTTACTAAATTACAACACGAGATTCAGCAGAAACAAGGTGATCTTAAATTTGCATCCAGACCTGAAACAACTACACCTAAAGAATCAACAACTGAAACCACTGTTGTAGCAAGTACAGAAGCTTCAACCACCACAACTGAAGTACCAACAACTACAGATTTTAAAACACAAGACTCTGGAGACATCCATAGAACATCAACACAGGTGACCACTACATCCAGACTGAAACAACTACGCTACAGAATCAACAACTGCTGAAACCACTGTGGTAGAAACCAATAGAAGCTCATCCACTACAACCGGTGTTCAACAACTACAGAGTTACTAACTATAACACTTGAGACATCCACAGCAAACAACAGTTCTGAATCACTATATCCAGACCTGAAACAACTACGCCTACAGAATCAACAAATCAAACCATTGTTGTAGCAATAACAGAGGCTTCCACCACCACAACTGAAGTACCAAACAACAACAGAGTTACTAACCAACATCAGACATCCACAGAAACAACTCGGTGACCCACTGGCATCCAGACCTGAAACTCCTGTGTCTACAGAATCAACAACTGCTGAAACCACTGTGGTAACAACTACAGAAGGTTCAACCACCACAACTGTAGTACCAACATCTACAGAGTTACTAACCACAACACTTGATAAATCCACAGACACAACAATTCTGACCACTACATCCACACCAGAAACAACCCTGCCTACAGATTCAACATCTGTTATCACCACTGTTGTAGCAATTACAGAGGCTTCCACCGACCAAAAAACTCGTCATTGAAATACCAAATAACCAGCAGAGTTTCTAACCACAACCCTTGACACATCCACAGTTATAATAGTTCTGACCACTACATCCAAACCTGAAACAAATATGCCTACAGAATTAACTACTATTAACACTGCTAGACCTACAGAAGCCCTCCACTATTGCTGAAGTACCAACAACTACAGAGTTACTAACCATAACACGTGAGACATCCACAGAAACAGCAGATGTGACCACTACATCCACCCCTGAAACAACTATGGCTACAGAATCAACTACTGAATCCACTGTTGTAGCAACTACGGAGGCTTCCTCCACCACAACTTCAGTACCAACATCTACACAGTTACTAACCACAACACTTGAGACATCCATAGAAACAGGCTATATTTAATTTCATACAAACCTGAAACATTTCCAGAATCCACCAAATCAACAACTGCAGAAGTCATTATTGTGGCCAAGAATATAAAAGGTTTGATCTTCTACATCTGAGAGGTTACAGAAACCAAAATAACAATAACTACAACACTTGGAGGATTCCACAGAATCAGCTGGGTGTATTACCACATCCACACCTGAAACAACCCTATCCACACAATCAACAAGTGCAGAAGCAACTGTTGCAGCGGGACCAATGGACATCAACCATCACTACCGGAATTACCATCAAAACAGAGCGCTAACTAAACAATTGAGTATATCCACAGAAACAACAGGTGTTGGTCAATTATATCCACATTCTGAAACAAGTGTGTTTTGCCAGAATCAACAATCGAAACTAATAAGCTGTAGCAAGCAGAATTACAGAGTGCTTCCACCACCACAATCAGAAGTACCAACAACTACAGAGTTACTAACCACAACACTCAAGACATCCACAGAAACCAAAATGACCACTACATCTCAAGAAACAACCTTTATCCACAGAATCAACAACAGGAAAGAAACCATCAAAGGTAGTAACTACAGAGGCTTCCACCACCACAACTGAAGTAATTTAACAACTACAGAGTTACTAACCACAGGACTTCAGACATCCACAGAAACAGAACAGGTGACCACTACATCCAGACCTCTTCAAACAACCAGTTCACTCAATCGACAACTGCTGAAACCACTGTGCTAACAAGTACAGAAGCTTCAACTCACCACAACTGAAGTACTAACAACTACAGAGTTACTAACTGGCTGGAACACTTGAGACATCCACAGAAATAAATAACGGACCATTAACCACACCTGAAACAGCTATGCCTACAGAATCAACAACTGCTGAAACCACTGTGGTAACAACGAGAAGCTTCAACAATTGGCAACTGAAGTACCAAATAACCACAGAGTTAATAAATCACAACACTTGAGACATCTATAGAAACAAACAGGTGACCATCATGATCCACACTTGAAACAGTCCAGCGCTTACAGAATCAACTACTGAAACCACTGTTGTAGCAGCTACAGGCATTCCAGTCAAGACAACCGAAGTACCAACAACTACAGAGTTATTAACTACAACACTTGAGACATCCACAAAAACAACAATTCTGACCACTTCATCCACACCTGAAAGAACTGTGTCTACAGAATCAACAACTGCTGAAACCACTGCGGTAAGAACTACAGAAGCTTCAACCATCGCAACTGAAGTACCTCATCACCATGAGTTACTAACCACAACACTTGAGACATCCACAGAAACAACAGTTCTGACCACTGCATCCACACTTGAAACAACTATGCCTACAAAATCAACTACTGAGACCACTGTTGTAGCAAATACTGAAGCTTCAAGCACTACAACCGAAATACCAACATCTACAGGTTAGTAAGCACCACACTGGCAACATCCACAGAGTCAAGCAGGTGTGGCCCAGCTTCACATCCATACCTGAAACAACTTATGCCTGTTACAGCATCAACAACTGGCGAATCCCACTGCTGTAGCAACTATTGAACCTTCACCAACTGTGAATCCAAAACCCAAAACAACTTGTGTCTATAGTATCAACAACTGCTGAAACCACTCTTCTAGCAACTACAGAAGCTTCATCCACCACAACTGAAGCACCAACAACTACAGAGTTACTAACCACAACATTTGAGTTTCTCAAAGAACCAACAGGTTTTGGACGAATATCCGATGTTATCTAAAACATCTGTGCTCAATCAATCAAACTGCAGAATCTAATAGTCAGCAACATAAAAGCGACCCTCAGAATTGAGGTAACAGGAACTACAATGATAACAAGCACCATATTCTGAGACATCCACAGAATCAAAGCAGTGGTTACTATATCCTCACCTGAAACAGCGTATCCACAAAATCAACAAATGCAAAAAACAAATTGTTGCAGTAACTACAGAAGTATTAACCACTACAACTGAAGCGCACTACTAACTACAGTTTTCCTAACCACAAACATTTGAGACATCCACAGAATCAATAGCTGTACCCACTACATCTACACCAGAAACAAATCACGCCTACAGATCAACAACTGCTATCACCACTGTAGCAACTTCCGTGAGCTCAACCATCGTTGTTAAACCCGAAACAATCCGCCTCCACACAATCAACCTCCTCCAGAACCCATGTTGTTGTACCAACTACAGAAGGATTTACCATTACACCTGCTACCAACAACCACAGCAACAATAACCACAGCACTTGAGACATCCACAGAAACAACAGGTGTGACCACTTCCTCCACACCAAAAATAACCTTATCCACAGAATCAACAACAGCAGAAACCACTGTTGTAGCAAGCAGTAGTTTTCAACAACACTACAACTGAAGTACCAACAACTACAGCAATAATAAATCATTGTGCCTAGCTTCAACCACCACAGCTGAAGCACCAGTAACCATAAGAGTTTCTAACCACAACACATACACATCCACAGAATCAACAGTTCTGACCAGTACATTCACACCTGAAATGGGGGGCTTATGGCTACACAATCAACAAGTGCTATAACCACTATGGTAGCAACATGTGCTTCATCCACTACAGTTAGCAACACCAACAATCCAGAGTTACCAACCATTACACTTGAGACATCCTTCTGAAAACAACAGGTGTGCCCACTACATCCACACCCGAAAGAACTACGCCCACAGAATCACCAACTTGAAAACCACTGTTGCATAGCTGAGGCTTCCACCACACAACTGAAGCAACGACATCTGCAGCAATAATAACCGCAACACTTGAGATATCCACAGAAACAACACCTGTGACCACTACATCCACACTTGAACCAACTATGCCTACAGAATCAACTACTGAAACCACTGTTGTCGCAACTACAGAAGCTTCCACCACCACAACTGAAGTACCAACAACTAAAGAGTTACTAACCACAACAATTGAGACATCCATTGAAACAAAAGGTGTGACCACTACATCCAGACCTGAAACAACTGTGCCAACAGAATCAACAACTGCTATAACCTCTGTGTATCAACTATCAGAGATTTCACTATTACAAACTGGGTTACCAACAACCAACAGCAATAATAACCACAACACTTTGAGACATCCATTAGAGTACAGTGACCATCGATCCAATTCAGAAAACAACTATGCCTACAGAATCAACTACTGAAACCACTATTGTAGCAACTACAGATGCTTCCACCACCACAACTGAAGTACCCACATCTACAGCAATAATAACGACAACATCGGAGATATCCATGAAACAACATTCCGGTGACCAATGCATCCAACACTTGAACCAACTATGCCTACAGAATCAACCACCGTAACCACTGTTTTACGTACTCACAGAAGTTTCCACCACCACAACCGAAGTTCCACCTAACTACAGAGTTAATAACCACAACACTCTGAGATATATCCACAGAAACAGCAGTGGACCACAACCTAGACCTGAAACAACTGTGTCTACAGAATCAATATCTCCAGAACCCACGGTTGTACAAACTACAGAAGCTTTCACCACTACAACTGAAGTACCAACAACTACAGCAATAATAACCACAACACTTGAGACATCCACAGAAACAAATATAGGTGTGACCACTAATATCTACTGAAACCACCAAGCTGTAGCAACTACAGAAGCTTCCTCCACCACAACCGATGCACCAACAAACTGGGCAGAGTTATTAACCACAACACTTTATGACATCCACAGAAACAACAGGTTTTACCACTCACAGCATCCACACCTGAAACCACTCAAGGCCCACCAACCAACCGCAGAATTCATTGTGGCATCAAATATAAAAAGCTTTAACTCTACAACTGAAATAACAGGAAACTACATCGACATACCTCACAACACCCTGGAGACATCCACAGAATCAGCTGGTGTGGTCACTACATCCACATTACGAAACAACTGCATTCACAGAATCAACGACTGCAGAAACAATCAGGTAACAACTATAGTAACTTCATTTACTACAACTCTATTAGCAATGAAACAATTAACAACCAAATATGATTACTACATAACCTCACCCTGACCAACTGCATCTCCATTATTACAACTGTTGCTGCAACTTCGGTGAAGCTTGACCAACACAAATCAGTAACACCAACTTCCTGGCTAACAGTACCCATATTGCAAACTGCAAACCACCAATCAATGAGATCACATACTCTCAACCTGCAGCTACTTCCCAACACTGACCCCTACAGAACAAGATCAGCATTCACAGAAGGTTTTACCACTCAGCAGCTGAACTAGTCAAAATTACAGAGTTTATGACCACACCATTTGCTACTTTCTATTAATTTGTATTGGTAGTTCTTGCATCAGCTGCAGGAAACAACTGCTGAAGAAGCTAGAGTAGCTTTCAATTTCACAACTCGAAGCATCAACACATGAAAGTGTTAACAACTGGCGAAAATACTGCAAACATCAGCAAATCAGTGTGGCTACTTACATTTCATTTGAAACAACCGTTTTCACAGTACCATCACACCGCAAGAATCAGCAGTTACAGCAAATACAAAGCCTCGCCATCAACTCAATGTGCAAACAACTACAGAGCTAACAACAATTGCTAATTGTTTAATGCAACACCAACAAACCAATGTGGCCACTATCCAGACTTGAAACAACTGCTTTCTACAGAACCGACCACTGCAGAAACGACTATTGTGATATCTACAGAAGCTTTAACTAAATAACCAAGTAATTAACAACTGCAGGGTCAGTCACTGGCTTGAGCACTTGTGGCATCCATAGAAACAACGCTGAGCAAGTTAATCGTAAACACACATCTGCAACAGCCGTATCCACAAAATTGACAACTGCAGGATCGTCTGCAGCAAATTCAGAAAGTATTCAATGACTACAGCTAATATAAGTAACAACTTCAGGGCTAAAAACATTCACATTGCAAACAACACCACCAGCAACCAATGTTGCCCCTGCATATACACATGAAGCAACTACAGAAGTTTCAACCACTACAGTTCAAGAACCAACAAATACAAAGTTTATGACCACAATACTTGCGACATCCATGCCTAATATAACTGCATCTACAGAATCAGCAACTGCAGAAACAACTGTTGTAGAAGATAGAGCAGCTTTAATCACACCTCGAGCATCAACAAGTACAGGGTTAACAAACCCCACAATGCAAACAGCAACATCAGCAAACAATGCAACCACTATAATCACACTTGAAACAAATACTTTAGGAGTAGCATCAACTGTAGAATCAGCTGTTACAGCACATACAGAAGCTTTAACCACCACAGCTGTAGTACCACCGACATCATGGCTAACAACAGCCACATGGCAAACTGCAAAACCAACAACCAATGTGACCACTATGTCTCTACCTGAAGCAACTACATCCACAAAATTTACCTCTGCAGAGACAACTGTTGCAGCAACTGCAGAGGGTTCAACCACTACAGCTAAGGTACCCACAACTTCAGGACAAACAACATACACATTCCTACCTTCAAAACTGACAGCTGCTACAACCACACTTGTTTTAAGTAATACAAGTGAAATACGACAAACTATGAGCACAGGAGCTAACACTATTATTTCAACAACTGGAACAATGTCTACAAGTTTGCTGGCCCAAGATTCAAGCAGCACAACTTGGACCACAAAAATTGCAAATACTACGATGACGAAAGCCACAACTACGACAGTGCCTGTGACTGCAATACCTATAGTACCTGTACCAACAATGACTGTTTCAAAGACAACAACTAAAACACTACAGTCTACAGCCTCCATCAGTTCAACTAAAGAGATGTATGTTTGTTACATTTTAGGAATACTAAAACATTAATATGTAACAATGAATGCAATATATAATTAAACTAATTTAACTTACTTTTCCAGTTCTGGTAGTGCTGTGGTTGCTACAAAACTGCTGTTCAACTCTTCGGCTCCTGTGCCCAGTGAGAGTTTAGTCCTCAGTGCTGTTAACAAACTTCTGACGTCTCGACGCTCAAACCTCAGTGATTCGGTTCAAGTCCTGAACTTCACATATGAGAGTATGTTCTTCTGTCTCATTGTACATTACAGATACCACTATCTGATGCATTCTCCATTTTCATGTATTTAACCAAATGCACTAATGGGTATTTGACTTGCTTCACAGAAATATCAGACA
>JAVGVS010002163.1:0-12568 GCA_032718565.1 Distichodus sexfasciatus
AGCTCGCACATGGGCTGCGTCCCGAGCCGCGTACTGCCGCACTTAATAGTGTGGTAGGTAAGACGCTCTTGTCACACTTTTCTACGCGGTAGTATGCGTCTCAGGAAATAGGCGGGGTTGTAGCTTAACGGCTCTCCACGCACTAGGTAGTGCACATGGAGTGTCACTCTTCTAACACAGCACCGAGTCACACAGCATTTCCAGCGTAGTGCACAACATTTTAAGAAAAACAAGTCACCTCCCGTCCTATGTGGGGTACCGAGTCAAATAGGGCGCATGTGACACCCCATGTGCACTACCTAGTGCGTAGAGAGCCGTTAAGCTACAACCCCGGCTATTTCCTGAGACGCACACTACCACATCGAAAATGATGATAAAAGCACTATTAGGCACACTACTAAGTGCAGAAGTAGGTGGACGTGCCCGCGCCCTATTTGACTCGGTACCCCTCATAGTGCACTACGCTGGAAATGCTTCACCCTTCGCTCCACCCTTGCTTTCCCGCTCGCTCGACTTGGTGCTGTGTTCGAAGAGTCCGAACGACGGTGTTATTTCGAGCCCGCAGTAGAACTTTGGCGAGCAAAACATCTCGCCTTCGCGCGCTCAACCCATGCCCGCCTTCGCGCACGACCACGTTTATCGTTCCTCGTTTATCGGGATCGGCAGATGTAAGCGCGGAAAAGATCGGACAGCTTTACGAGAGGACGGTTCCCGCTCAGGATTTCCGACACCCGCCACAGGAAGACGAGCGCCGAGCGTGAGGACGGCGTCTTCCCGGGTCTATTCGGAGACACAGCGTCTTTATTTTCCTTTTTGGGGTTAACGGCTCTAAATCTCTTAAGCCCTTAACAAGCCCTGAGCCCGCGCTGGACCGGGCACATCAGCCTTTAGGCACGTTAATCTCCTTCTCCTCTGCAAAAACACACACACACACACACACTCTTCTTCCAGCATCTTTATCTTCATCGTCATCACCATCTCGGAAAGCCATTAAGAAAATATGCGAGCGGCGGGATCGAGAGATAACGGACACGCTACTTCACGTTCTTTTAGTCGGAGGCCTCGATGCGAACTGGTTCGTCTCTATGTGGGTCAGTTCCCAGGAGCCGATGGTATCGAGGGCCTGGGACTAAAATTAAAGCCGTAATCCTGGTTTATTTTGGAGGGGGTTGGGGGTTGGGATTATCTGGAGTCTGGTCATATCAAGTGAGTGATCGTTTTGTCATTGTGAACACACCACAGCACAGCACACAGTGCGCCACGACCAAATCTGACCAAAAACGTGCATTTGACCCATCCGTGAGGGAGCAGTGGGCAGCTTCTTTTTTTTTTTTTTTTTTGCCAACGCGCTTGGGGACAGTATCTTGCTCATGAGTACCTCAGCGGTACCTCTTTACCGGTTCGGGACTTGGAACTCGCGACCGTTCCGATCGCGGGGTCAACTCCCTAACCCGTTACGCCACCAACCGCCCCAACCGACTGCTATCGTCAGCATCTGGTCGAAAAAATAGAGCGATTTGTGTTTTCAATCGTATCGGAGAGCGCTTTGTTGCACCAGCACGTCGAGAAGGACGCTGACCAAGTGACTGTTAAAAGACGTTTCTACCAGGAAGTCAAGCGTGGGCTACTTCAGTTCTGTAATTCTGCCGAAACGTAACTTGCGGTGTTCTCTTCCACTTTTCGTTTAACAGAAAACTGAGACCAAACATCTAACGACCACGAACAGTCGACAGCAGCTCATGGAGAAGTAAAACCACAAAGCGAGAAGTAAGAAGTTACTTAAAAAGCCCTGGCAGAGCGTCCAGCGCATGGACGAACAGGACCGCGGGCTGGCGCCGTCGCCTCACGGCCAGAAGGTCCCGGGTTCGATCCTTGGGTTGGCCGTGGGGGTATTATTTGTCACTGTGAACGCGCCACAGCGCAGAACGAGAAATGTCACCTCCGTGTTCGACCCAGCGGGCGGCTTAACAAAGGCAGCGCCCAGTGGGGAGCGGCGCTTGGGGACGGTACCGTGCTCACGAGTACCTCAGTGGCGGATTCGAACGTACGACCTTCTGATCACGGGGCGAACGTCCTACCGTCACGCCACCGACTGCCCGACTCCCTGTGTGGAGTTTGTGGAGTTGCCCGTGTTCGCGAGGGTTTTCTCCGGGCGCTCCGGTTTTCTTCCCAGCCGGCCGGAAAAAAAAAAAAAACCCGGACTATAGGTTGACTGGTTACTCTAAACTGCCCCCTTTGGACAGCGTGAACGTGAGCACGTTTGGGTGAGCGTGTGCGTCACGAGGAGCGCTGGGCCGTAGTCTCGGGCGCAGGCCCGGTTTGGCATTGAGCTTTGCTGCGGGTCAGCTGGGGGGCAGCTGGTGGCGTAAGGGTGGGGTGTTCGCCCCGTGATCAGAAGGTGGCAGGTTCGAATCCAGGAGCGGTAAAGTTACCACTGAGGTACTCACGAGCAAGGCGCCGTCTTCCGGGCGCTTGTCAGCTGCCCGCTGCTCCTTCACGGATGGGTCAAAGGTCACAGGTTGTACTGTGGTGCACTGCGTGCTGTGCTGTGGTGTGTTCACAATGACAAAAAAAATCACTCACTTTCGCATTGTTCAAAAACGAGCCTAGAGATGTTCAAATGGTGGCGTAACGTGATCAGAAGGTCGCAGGTTCGAATCCAGGACCGGTAAAGTACTCACGAGCGAGGTACCGTCCACATGTGAGCTCCTTTTTCACGGATGGGTCACTCTTGGGGCGTTGTGTGCCGTGTTCACCGTGACTCACGTTCGCTAGCTTTACCCGTTAATCCGGAGTGTATTTTACATGAAACGATAAACGTTTTGTGGCCGAACGCAGCCCTAAGAATCGAGAGTAGATACAGTCAACACCGCTCCAGCTATGAACTCGGGCATCAGCTCCCGGTTTTGTTACCGTTATTGCGGATCCGATTTCAACGAACCGCAGCAAAGTCTGGCCAAACAAAACAAAGCCAGGGAGCCAGAGTTGCTTTTCTCCGTCTCCGCCTTTTCTCTTCCTCCGCCGTCCCCTTGGGAAAGAAAAACAGAAGAATGGAGGGAGGAGGGGTCTTTACGGCAACCCGTGCCAACTTGGACGGTATCCACGGCGGCGTGCGAGTTAGGGAATGTGTGTGTGTGTGTGTGTGTGTCCCAGTTTAAACCAGGACTTCCACAGTTGCATGTTGGGTAAAATTCTCTTTCCTTGAAGGTCCTGCTTCAAAACGACCCTCAATATACAGACCAAACGCAACTGCTCTCAGCCATCGGGCCCAATTTTTCCGTTTTTCTCTTTCATTCCGTCGAGTGAACAGTCCACACAAGCAGCGAGGTACAACAACTCTATAAAACCCTATAAAAACTAGGGGTGTAAATCGTGACGTTTCGTCACCGATTCCGCCACGATTGCGCTACGAGTGTCAAACCACGAAAAACCACCAAAACAATAATAGACGTTTTGGTTTTTCTTTTTTAATTCCTGAGCTTAAACTTGGCGTTTGAATAAAAGAAAGATTCTTCTCTTTGAGTGAAAACACACTTCCAGTTACGAGCTGCACCACGGCTGATCGATGTTAAACCGAAGTATTGACGGAACGAAGTGTGGTTATCGAGCGAGCGTTATGCCCCAAACGGGATCCGACAGCACTGAAATATCCCCCTTCTTCCTTATTACAAACCCCCCCCCCCGGATTAGGAGGGGATTAGCGGGAGAGAGGTCTGCGCGGTTCGGCTTCCTAACGTTCACCCAGCACCGGCGCGGTAGAGGTTTGAAGCTCCGGATGAGGATTGAGTTTGATGATTAGAAGCTCAAACTGGACCGAGTCAACGGATGCGGAAACTGTTTTGTGCAGCGACTAAAGCACAGTTACTAAATTTTGAGGTTTCAGCACAGAAAGGTCACATGGTGGGTGTGTGTGTGTGTGTGGGGTGGGATGGGGGGTGGGGGTGGGCTGTTAGCCACAAATTCGTCCTCAACCCCCAACCGAGAGATAATGGTACAGATGCAGATGCTGCTGTGTTGATGGTGCAGCAGATTAGAACGCACACACACACTCACACGTTACACTTCATTCACACACACACACACACAGACACACTCACCCAGACTCTCACAGGGGCTAAAAATAACCAGAGTGACCGCAGCATCAAAGGAACGTACGGTTCACACAGCAGACACACACACACATACACGACGCTCGGAGTGAACTCATCTTTAAAGGAAATGACCAGACGTACCGCCGAGAGGGCGGAACGTTTCCAGCGTAGTGCACAGCAAGTTAAGAAAAACTCAATTCCGGCCCTATGTGGGGTACCGAGTCAAATGGGGCGCGTGTGACACTCCATGTGCACTACCTAGTGCGTAGAGAACGGATAAGCTACAACCAGGGCTACGTCCTGAGATGCACACTACCGCACAAGAGCGTCTTACGGCAGTGCGCGGCTCGGGACGCAGCCCATGTGCGAGCTCGCATTCGCGCGAGGCGAACGCGCATTTGACTTGCGAGTGCGAGTGCGGGCAGAGTCGGGCGTGCGAAGACGAGGGTGTTCTCGCCAAACGTTCCACTCTTTCGTCCTGATAAGAGCTGGCTCTCGCGTCACCCGAAACCGTCCAGACTCACACACAAACTGCACATACAGTTGGGGCAGCCGGTAACGGGAACGGTTAGGCAGTTGGCCCCATGACCGGAAGATCGCCGGTTCAAGTCCTGGACGGGTCAAGGTACCGCTGGGGTACTCATGAGCGAGCATGAGCTGCCCACGTCAGCCACCCACTGCTGATTGACGGACGGGTCGAGTGCAGAGGTGACGTCTGGTTGCGGGGCACTGTGTGGTGTGGTGCGTTCGCGATGCCGAAAAACCGCGGGCACTGCGTTAAACGAGAAGGCGCAGAAACTCACAGCTTGAGCACGGCCGAGCGCTTGCCCAGCATCATCTTAACGAAGTCTCGGTAGTTGATGGTGTCACTGGAGCCTCCCGTCACCTCCGAGATCATCTTCTTCATCTCCAGGTGGGTTTTGGGCACGCCAAGCTTCTCCATCATCCTCTTTAGACCCATCATATCTGTGCCACACAGACAGGACAAACTTTTACACACGCACACACTCCAACCCCGCCACCTACTTTCCTTCTGAGCACCGATGCGGCAACTCTAAAAACATTCAGCTGTCAGACCGCAAGCGGCAAAACGAGTGTTTATTCGCAATAAAAGCTGTGCATAATAAATTCATTTCATTACAAATCCAGGTTTAGAAACACTTAAAAGAGCTCACTCTGCTTGGACTGGCGCTTAAAATGTGCCGTCGGTCCGAGAGGCCAACATTTTTGCCCTAAATTGGGTTCCCTGGTTTACTTTTCGCCGAGAACGGAACGTTCTGACGTCCGCTCACTCAGCTATGAAGACCTGCGCTGCGCAGCCCCTAAGTATAGGCCTGGAAAATAACATTGACGGAACATCTAACTTTGGTTCCACCTTTGAACGTCAATTTAGACTGAGGTTTAATACGTGTCAAAGTGCTAGGGTCAACTCTTTTCTAAAGCCCAGCCCCAGGGCTAAGCCTAAGGATAAACCTAAGCCTACCTCGCATAAACATACTGCCTTAACCCTCACTCTGCCTGGACTGGCGCTTAAAATGTGCCGTTGGTCCGAGAGGCCGACATTTTTGCCCTAGATTGGGGTCCCTGGTTGACTTTTCGCCGAGAACGGAACGTTCTGACGTCCTCTCGCCCCCGGCTATGAAAACCCGCGCTGGGAAACCTCCGAAAAGCCTCGACGCCGGCGTGGGATTCGCAGCTTCTTCTTGAAGCGCGCCAAATGTATTTGGACAAGTGGTGCTCCCAGCTGTCCCGTGTGAAGCAGCTGTTTGTTCTGGGCTGGTGGTCGTGAGTGGGCTTGCGGCGGCTGTTCGAGGGTTTAGCTAAACCAGGATTAGACGAGATGTTTTTAGCTCGCAAACATATTTCGACGTTAAGTCATTACGAATGGCGGAAAACTTACTGGGATATTTTCTTTAATAAAAGAGTGCATAACTTAGCTTTGCGATTTTAAAATCACCACAGGGCGGGGTTAGGCTTAGGCTTAGTCCTAGTTTTAAGCTAGGCTTAGGGTTAAGAAAATGGTCAAGTGAAAATGTTGATGTTTAAACATGGAACCAAGGTAATATGTTCCCTCAATGCTATTTTTAAGGCCTAGCCACAGAGGCTGGGGATACGGCTAAACCTAAGGTTAGTCTCAGTCCTAGGGTTGAGCTAGGGTTAGAGTTTAGAAACGGGTCAAGCCTAGGGCTTGGCCAAAAATGAAACCACATTCTATGTTGAGGTTTAAACATGGAACCGAGGTAATATGTTCTCTCAATGTTATTTTGAAGCCCTAGACACAGTGGCCGGGGATATGCCTAAGTCTAGGGTTAGTCTTAGTCCTAGGGTTGAGCTAGGGTTAGGGTTTAGAAAATGGTCAAGCCTAGGATTGTGATCAGATTTAAACCTCATTCTAGGTTGATGTTTAAACATGGAACCAAGGTTAGATGTTCTGTCAATGTTTAAACATCAACCTAGCTTGAGGTTTAGTACTTATCAAAGACCTAAGCTCAACCCTGGGTTTAGGCCTAACCCCAGCCCCTAAGTACAGGCCTGGAAAATAACATGGACAGAACATCTAACTTTGGTTCCACCTTTGAACGTCAATTTAGACTGAGGTTTAATACGTGTCGAAGTGCTAGGGTCAACCCTTTTCTTAAGCCCAGCCCTAGGCCTAAGCCTAAGGCTAAACCTAAGCCTACCCTGCATAACCCTACTGCCTTAACCCTAATTCGTCTGGCCCCAGTCGACGGGCAAGGAGAACTCAAACCCTGCTCCTGGATGGCCAGGCCACAACGGCAGCCCTTCCTCGGGGGGGGGGGGGGCTGTCGGACTTCCTCTAAACCTAAGCCGTGTGTGACAAAAGTGACAGAACGTGAACACACACTTTCGTCCCCACGGAAACGGCGTTTTGGGTCAGCGAAAACGGAGCTTTCTGAAAACTCCCATTTCTGCGTGTAGGTGCGGACGAGAAAAACGCACCGTTTCGCGTCACGCTGCGCGCCGCTCATATGACGTCACAGTTTGCGCCGCGTCTACGTTAGGTTTTCGTCTACGATGCGAGGCATGCTTCTGACAGCGTTTTATGCGAGTGCGTGTGGACGGAGATGTTTTTGAAAACGCGATTTCTAAAAAAATCGAAAACGGAAAATCTCCGTTTTCAGAAATGCCCGTGTGGACATGGCCTAAATATGGCAACGCAACAGAACTGGGGGTGGGGGGGGGGGGGGTTGGGGAACCCCCAGGACCACAGACTAACTCTGGTATGAAAGGCTGAGGACCAGACTTGCTGTTTAGATGAAAAAGGAGCGCAACGCAATGTGGGAGTAAATCCTGGTTAATGAAGTTCTTCACGCGGTGCGGTGGAGTTAAAAACAAACACCCGCCACCGCCGCGAACGAGGCGTAAAGTAAAGAACAGTGTTTTTTTTACATGGCTAGAATATTCAATTACACTTTGCCTGTGGCCACAGTCATGCCCTCTATGATCCCTACTACCGTTGTCTTACTCACACACACACACACACACACACGCTCAGGTTTCATGACAGGTGAAGGTTCATTACAGTATCACCTTCGCAATCAACCTGTAAGCGAGTTCCACATTTCAAGTGTTAAACACACACAGGAACTTACCGATCTCGCCCTGGTCGTTCAGGTCGAACTCGGCGTATTTGTCTGCAAAAAGAGAGAACAACATTGTAACAAGCTCCATTTCATCACTTTCGTCACGTCACGCGTCTCGTATTTCAACACGGTTATTGATTTCCGCGCATTCCTCTCCACGTTCTCGTTCTACCTTCTTCTGCTTGTGTCAACGTTGTAACCAAATTGTAGCAACTTTTAGATCTTTTATTATTCAAATAACCCCAATCATTCGTTTACAAGGGCAGCACGGAGGCGCAGTGGTTAGCGCTTGCCGCCTCACGGCGACAAGGTCCTGGGTTCGAACTCCGGGGACGGACGGCCGTAGGGTCTTTCTGTGTGGAGTTTGCGTGGAGGGTGCTCCGGTTTCCTCCCACAGTCCAAAGGCATGCGCTAGGGCTGGGCGAAATATCGAGTTTTTAAAATATATCGATATATTTTCATACGAGATATAGGATTACACAATATCGTTTATATCGATATATAGTTTATGTTGCGGTAAAATCATACAAGTCGCGAGCGCAAATGTGAAACTCCAGAGCACAAAATTAAGAATCGAGTGCATGGTTGTGATAATATTGCGCGCAAACTGTATTTTTTCCTCTCTAGAATGTCTTTTTTCCTCTCAATGCGTTAAATGCGTTAAAAAGTAGATTACCGAAAATGACGGAGGAAGAGGAACGGCGACAGGTAGGTTAAACGCAAGTTATAGTTTATCGGCCTTATAATAATAATTTAATAGTTAGGTCTTACACGTTTAATAATAAGCACGCAGTCAATGACCCCCCTTGCCCACTTGTCTGTCCCCAAACTCGCCCCTTTCAAACCGCGAGCGAAACAATCTCACTCGAGAAAAAAAGCCGCTCGTCGGTAATCTACTTTGCGAGCGAGGCCGTTTAACACATCGAGAGGACTAAAGTCGTTCGCGAGGGGAAAAATACAGTTGGCGCGCAATGTTATCACAACCTCACACTCGATTCTTAATTTTGTGCTCTCGAGTTTCACATTCGCGCTCGCGACTTTGAAATTTACGCCCGCGAAATTTTTGCGCGCTCTAGTTTTGGCATTGATGTTACGCCGTACAGGTAGGATATGTTATGAAAAAATAACATCACTGCTGTACAGGAAAATAACAAATAAAATAAATTTCCCATCCCTTGCTGCCACTGGGTAGAAAAAAAATCCCTACCGTCCCATGAACTCAACTGACAATCAATTTTTCTTTTTTTCTTAGGCCCCAGCTTGTTGTTATTTATTCTCGGAACATTTGACTTGTTATTTGAGATTTGCACAGGATACACTGACCAGAAGTTCAACAATTTTGTTCGGTTTTGTTGTTTGTACAGGTGATTGTAAAAGAGGAAGCACTTTTTTGTTTCTTTTTGCTCTGCATCTGTTATATTTACATTTTATTTTTTAATCCGAGAGCATTTTTCTTCAACATATATTTTAGTTTGTTTTTAATAAAAGTGCCCCTGTGACAGTTGGTACATGTGGCTTTGACTCAGAATTGGTTTTTTTATTACTTCACCCAAAATAATATCGAGATATATATCGTACATTGCCATTTACAAAAAGATATCAAGATGTGATTTTTGGTCCATATCGCCCAGGCCTAGCATGCGCTATAGGTTAATTGGCAACTCTGAATTGGCCCCGTAAGGTGTGAATGTGTGTGTGACCGTGTGTGTGTGTGTGTGTGTGTGTGTGCCCTACGGTGTGTTGGCGCCTGGCCAGGGTTGTTCCCTGCCTTGCGCCCAAAAGTTCCCGGGATAGGCTCCGGTCCTCCCGCGACCCCAGTTGGGATGAAGCAGTTCAGATAATGAATGACTGATGAATTCGTTTACAAGAAAAAAAGTTCGAGGCAATATTTTTAGAATCCAGGCTTCGTTTGATTCTTTTCACTGGCTAGAGCATGCTCCGCTGGCGCGTCACACGGACGCCAATAAAGTGACGCGCGGCGTTTTCGGCAGCGCGGTCGAGACAGGACCCCATCCCTTTGTATGTGAAAGTATTTGTGAGATGTTCCGTGCGCAAAAAACTAAAGTAAACGCGTTAAAAAGCGACGTGAACACACGCCGTTACTCGCTAAAACGCTGCAGTTCAATCAAATCTTCCCCTTTATTACGGCCTGCGTTCATGTCGGAGCTGATAAATAACCACGACGACCAGCGTTCTACCCACAATGCAGCCATTTATTGAGATTTGCAGCGTTTATTGTGAGGCGGCGCCGAGGTGCGCATGGGGGATTGTGGGAAATGGAGTTCTTTCCCAGAAGTGCCAAAAGCAGTTCCTTTTATAGGCCAAAATGAGTCCAGATTGGTTCGAAATTACCCGGAAAATATATATATATTTTTTATAACAAATAAATTTTTTATAGTTCTTCTTTCCTAAAAATCTGATCAAATGAAAATGAAAGAAATACCAAAGGATAGATCTGAGCCGATCTGGACTCATTTTGGCAGCTTTTGGCACTTCTGGGAGAGAACTACATTTCCCACAATCCCTCACGCGCCACGTCACAGTAATCAATAACGCGACGGACGCGCTTCCAGAATAAACACAGCAAAATATCAATACGTGGCTGTGTTGTGAGTGGAACGCTGGTGGTGGTTGTTATTTCGCAGTGAAAGTTTTGTCTGTAATAAAGAGGAGATTTGACTGAACGGGAGGGTTTGCGTGAGAGCGCTTAAACACACTGCGCGGGTCTTTACGCAGCTGGCCGGTGATCCTGCGGAACGATTTCCTAAGAGGTTTGCGATGCGCACCCACCTCCCGCTCGCATTTGACTTCTCACCGATCTGCTTTTATCTCAAACGCGTGTTAGCGTTCGACTGACGAAAATCCCCGAGACTGCGTGCGCAATGACCACGCTTTAAAAATGACAGTTTAACGTCGGGCGTACCCAACTATCGCGGTTCACCTGGGCGTCCTGAGCCGAACAGGGTGTACCCGTAAAATACCAAAAACCTTGGCATCCCTAATATATATAGAGAGAGAGAGAGAGAGAGAGAGAGAGATCGATCAGGGGTTCTGTCCTGGGGACCACCATTCGGACTAAGCATTTAGCACTAAGCTATTATTAAATTATGATAATATTCATTTTATAATATTAATATTATATTATTAATTAATACATTTTTCCGATTCAAAATGAATAAAATGTTTTGTTTTTTTTAAAAATTTCAGTAGGAAAATGGGATGGAATGTTACGGACCACCCGTCAACAGGGGGTTGAAACCTTCTGACAGATAGATACACATATACATTCATCTATCCATCAACCTACATATATGTGACACTGCACGGCAAAAACCAGTCGCTTGTCGCAAATGTTCCAAATTGAGTTATTATGTATTATGTTTTCGTGAAAGGGCATAAATCAAGCTTCAAAACGATACCTATATGGAATGAATCGGACGACATATGACTGAGATATCAACATTCAAAGGAGTCGGGTTTCTCCTGTCACGCCAAGTGAGAAACGGAGAAATCTGCCGTTGCAGTGAGATTGACTATCGCCATGCTCCTGAGCGCTGGTGCGGTCGCTATTTCACATTTTGCGTTCACATGCTTCTCGCTGCATTCACACAGCCACACGGGATAGCCTACCTGCGTTAGGTTAACTGAACTCGGAGGCGGAGGCGGATTAGGAGAAATATCTTCCGCGCTGATGCGGCGAGTGGATTTACCGTAAATATTGGAGTAGAGCGGTCCAAACAGAAACGTTTAACATTCTGCTGGAATTGAATTCCTCACCTCAAGAAAGTCACGTTTTTAGGACGGAAAGGGGAAGTTTTTCAGCGAAATTGATTCCCAACAGTACAGTATAGACCTTCCACTGTTTCAAACCAACATTTTCCCCCACGCAACGTAAACGCTCGTTTTTCTCGGAAACCTCCGTCGCGACGAGCGACCGTCACATATACGGTATGGGCTAGTGTCTTGCTCGTGGATTAAGCCTAGTCTTGTACTAAGTTGTAATACTAACGGAGATTGACCATTCAAACACAAAGTTAGTCCAGGACTAGGCTGGGGAAATCGGCCCCGTACATATACATAAATAAATACACACGGACGCACAATCTCGGCACCAATGAGCAAAGCAAACGCCTTGTACGTGACAATGTACCTGGCAATAAAGGACCTTCCGATTCTGATCACACACACCTCCGCTCCCACCCCCCCACTCCCACTCCCACCCCCACACACCCACAGCTGTCACGAGCAGGTGAGTGTTATCAGGAAACGGCTCATTAACACACCACAGCTGAGGCGCTGGCTAGGGGCGGGGGAGCGAGGTCGGGCTGGGAGTTTGTGCCGGTTGTTACCGTTCGAGTTGGTTAGCGGTGAAGTCCCTTTTGCTTTGTGAAGCTGGGTTGCTGACAGGGCTGGGCGATGTGACGGCAAATCAGTATCGTGATTAAATGGACATCGTATCTTGATTTCGATGGTTTTGCGACCAGCGTTTTGCGTTTGTTCGTTTTCCGGGCCTCGCGTTCCAGAAGGTTTGCGCTGTAAATACAGTATGTGAATATCTTTGTTATTTTGAAAAAGCTGAAGAACACACACACACACACACACACACAGGGCGGAATTTAGTTTTTTAAGACGAAGTATGTTAAACAAACAGATGTTAACGGATTTTTTTTTTTTTTTTGCCGTGCAAGTACGCAAAGAGGCGAGACGACGTGGCTCCAGTTTTAACAGTGCACAGAACAAGGAACAAACAAGGCGCATGGAATAGCCATCGGGGTTTCGAATGCCGTTTTTTCCGGCTGAGCAAGCAATCGAAAAGGAATTTAAACCGACATTGAGAAGCGGTAATTAACGTAATCTTGCCCAGGGAGTTTA